>BCKQ01000037.1:0-18612 GCA_001600695.1 Ascoidea asiatica
ACAATAAATAACGATACAGGGCCCTTTTGGGTCTTGTAATTGTAATGAGAACAATGTAAATATCTTAACGAGGAACAATTGAAGGGCAAGTCTGGTGCCAGCAGCCGCGGTAATTCCAGCTTCAATAGCGTATAYTAGGCCTATCGCTCTGCTATCGTGTGATTAAGATTAAAGTTGTAATCGTTAAAAAGCTAGTAGTATAATGTATTGTCAGAAAGACTGGTTTCAAAGGGTAAAAAAAAAGTAAAAGAAAAGAAAGATATTAAAGGTAAAGGTTTCTGGATTGGTTGGTTTTCGAAAGGTTTTTTTTATATTTTTTCTTCTTTTGTTCAGTATAGGTATTAGTAGAAGTTGGTATTATTTAGTTTAAGTATTTTTTTTGTATAGTTGTTAAGTAKATATACGATTTTAATAAATAAGAAAGCAATTACATATAAATTATGATTCAAGTTTAAGTAAAGTTGTGTAATATTTTTTTTGATAAAGTCTCATGATTAAAAGGACAATAGAAAATAGGTTTACGTTTTGTAGTTGACCAACTGTAAAGGTGAAACTTTGAAAGTAGTAACTACGAATAGTTCWGTCAAGATTTATATTTAGTAATAGAAACTTATTSATACATGTGCAAACATTAGGTTGCATAATCTTGCATGAGACCAAATATATGGATACATTACTTCGGATATGATCGGGTAAATGTCAGATGCATATATAAGGAACCGAAAAAGAATCCAAGATTTCGGATTGTCTCCAAAATATCAAAATGTAGAATTAAGATACTCGTGACTATATTCCCGGGSTAAACATTACCAAATAAAAAAACAGCKKAAACGGAAATTTTACGGATATTAAAGGAAACGGTTGTCAGCCATCCCACAAATTTAATRCTAAGAAACTTGTCGGATCTTGGAGTAWAATGGTACCCCGATGGTCTGCAGTAGTCGGCATTATTCTACATAGACGAGGTAACAGTCGTACAGCAATGTTTACATTTGAGGGATTTAATTTAGSTTAGCGTCAAACTTAAAGTAAATTAATATGTTAAACAGCAACATTATTTGTTAGCTTTGAAAGTTAATTAGTACATTTATTGAAWGATAGTTTGTTGATAAGTCAATTAATGCATAACAACTGATACGTAGCTTTAATTTTATTTGTAATTCAATTTGAAACAAAGGTATAACCAGAGTAAATTTTACTTAAATAGAGATTAAAWTACCTAAATGGTGAGATTAAAATTTAAATTGAAATCCCTGCATTACGTAAGTGAAAAAGGAAAGTCACAGAGCTAATTTTSAAAGCAAAAAATTCTACTTGTACGTTCTATCAACAAAAAAATACTTGGACCTTCTATCATTTCTTTTTKTTGAAATAACATATAAAAGGGACTCAAATTCACTAATTTTTTTTCTCCAAATAAAATTTATTTCGTTCTAAATTATTTTYTTCAAGTTAATACTAAAATACAATTGTCAATTAATGCGAAAATAAAATATTTATTGAAGATAACAAGTAATATAATTTAATAATAATAATATGGAAACTGAAAATTTAGCTCTTGGGAAATTCCAAGATAACCTTTTATTTGAATTTGACCAATATGGTTTGAATGGGTCATACACAGAAGATGATGTTTCTAGAATTAGAGATGATAAGTGGCTTAACTCTGCAGGGATATACTTTATATTTTCTAGAACTGCAGGAAAAGGAAATGACTTATTACATGAAATTCCCTTTAGGACTGGAAGTATGGGAGAGTTAAACTATCAAAATATGAAAAATTTTCTTTTATTCTTTACGGCGTCTAGGCTTCAAAAATTAGCTAACAATAATGATTACTGTTTTGATGCTAATGATAGTTTTATTAAAGKTTCTTATATGGTTGAAGCTTATGCAAAGAAGCTAAAAGATTTATATATCATTGCATTTCAGCTAAATATAAATGATAATCATTGGSTATTAATAATTGTTAACATTACTTKTAATATGAATTCWATTTTTGTGGTTGCAGTTAATTCATTAGATTTTCCAGTTGTTTTAACAAACAGTGTTAATAGAATGATTAAAGATGTTGTGGAACAAATTACAAGAAGTAGATTTGCCACTATCTACTGTTACACTAAAATAAGAAATTTACAACCTGATGATAGTAGTTGTGGAATTTTTACATGTTTAAATTTCTAACAATTTTTTTCCTCTTGTAAAAAAAATTTTGTTAAGGCTTATATCAAAAGTTTACAATATGCAGGTACCAAAAATGCAGAATASGATTAGAAATGTGCAAGAAAAGCAAAACCTAAAAAAAACGATTTTATTCATTAGGAAACACTTTTCACGTTTGATGATGAATCAAAATTTAAGTTAWAAAAAAAATGTAATGGAAAAAAGAAGATCAAATGGCTTACCTTCTGATACAGATCGTTGAAGTAATTCATCTGATATTGAAATTATCCATCCCATAAATACCAATCACAAAGCCTTAGTTAAATATATACCTCCAGAGAAACCAAACAAAAGAGTAAAAGTATTTGAAAATGATGAAGTGTTTAAASATACAAACAACTATTGTTTGAATGTTTCAGCTAGMTTCCAAGAACTTTATGATAGTATAGCAGACATATGGTATGYAAAAATATATCTAGCACAATATGTGGAAGGAAATTATGACAATAGTCTCCAAGATCCACCAATTTTTAACTATGCAAAATTAGAACAAGATATAATAAATGAGTATAAAATAACTCGTTCAATTTTTGATAGATTAAGTCCTTCAAARAAGGAGTAGATCCWAAATTTTATTTTGTTTTAATTCAAGAAGACAAAGTCAAARCAAGTGAAATAATTAACAAAATTTTAAGTTTCATGCTAAAAATTTTTCCATGTCCAGAATGTGTTAATATTCTAACAGCAACTTTCAAGTTAAGAATTGTTAGGCAAAAAATATCTGGAACAATATTTAGAGTTCAAAAAAGTTTTAAATAAATGAAAGAACTTGACAAGGTTTATTTTAAAAAATTGGTAGATTCCCATAACAATTATAAGTGGTTTATTGTTCCTAATACAGAGCACATTTTGCAAATTGTAGCTTATTTTCATGCCTCTAACAAACATAGTAAAACCCTTAAAATGGCAGGTAAAATGATGACTAATATTTATTATAGCATTCCTGTAATTATTTTTCAGTTTTTGCATATTTTTGCGATGATTGCAGTAAACAATTACAGGAATAGTTGACCTTCTGATACATATATTATTCGGAAAGATAAAAGCTCGAATATATATTTATATTTCATTTAAAAATATAATTGAGATAGCTTACCTCTAGGTTAATTATAAATTTCTCACTATTTTGTATTTTAGTTTAATACATTGTAACTAAATAGGCAGGYAGTAAAAAAATTGAACCTTTGTGAGCCTTTTTGGAATCGATTTTTGACCTTTTGGAATTGATTTTGACCTTTTTTTGATAGAAGGTACGAGGTCAAAATGGCTGATAGAAYTAGCAAGGACTTGTTTACAGTTACCCGCCTGCGAAAAACAAAAAATTAAAATTAGTGCCGTCTAGACATCCCGAGACCGGTCTATTTTCCAAACCGGCAAGAAATAAATAWGCAAATTAATGTGCCGACCATAGACTGTGCCTTACAGTACATAACTTTGCAAATTTTGTGAATACAGCAGGAATGTTTAACYTTCTGAACATAGCAAAGTTTCCTAAACTTGCTTTTTYAATTACGTATGTATATTAATTAGTCACTAAAACGCATTTGTGAATTATAAACAGGTTAATGTTTAGTTTATAGACTACCGTTAACGTAACATTTAGTCTATACTAATGAAGACTGTTATAAATAATATACATATATATAATACAACTATTATTGGATAAGCGGTGAAAGAAATAAGGCATTAATATACTTATTATAAAGTAATAATTTAGAGAAAGAATTTAACAAAAACCCAAAGCTTATAATACTACTAAATCAAATTATAYATACCGATATTTTTTAAMAATACATATTAGTAAGTATATATTTTGAAATTTTTCATCATTCACAGCTTAGAAAAAAAAATACTAACAAATCATTTCAAAATTAAGATGGCTATTACAAAAAAAGATCTCSAAGCAGCAGAGTCAACAAAAAAATCTGATGCCTCGGGAACAGAAAAACAAAAATTTTTGGTTGATGGTAAAAAAAGTAATATTGGTCTAGACAAAAAAGATATGTTGTTAAAAGATAATGATCAAGTTGAAGTTACTAAAAAAAGAAAAGTACTTACAAAAGTTAAGCCAAATTATCAAGTTAAAAAAACAGAAGGTGCTAACAATGGAAACAAAAAAATCATTGAATCAATTAAAAATTGAAAAAGGTAAAAAAAATCTAGAAAGTTTTGTTGATAATTCTGGAACTTTGAATGCTGCTCATTTATCCGAAAAAAGTTACAGTGAGTTTGGAGATTCGGACGAGGATACATATGAGTTTCAAAATAACTGAAGATACAGGGAATAAAAATATTGTTGTCCAAATGAAAACTAATAAGGTCAAAAAAATTATCGATAATAATAAAGAATCTGTAAAGTCTATTAATTATAAAAATGCTGGTGGTTCACCTAATGAAAAAAGAAAAAATAAAAAAATTGAAAAAAATATTATTCAAAAAAAAGGTACTGGCAATAAACCTGCCATTTCCAATTTGAATGATACTGACAATAAAATAGAAATGGGTTATAACTCAGCAGGGCTTGCAGATATTTCTACTGATACAGGGAGCTTGGTTCAAGAAAATTTTCCACCAGGAAATTTAAATTCAATTATCTTTAACCAAATTAATTCAACAAACACTGTTGGTAAAGAAAATTGTTCTGGTCAAATTGCAACAAGACTTCGTACTCGTACGGAAGTGAKCAATACAACMAAATTRATTAAAGATATTTGACAATCTATGAAAGATGAAAATAAAAATGAGAAAAAGGAAATTGATGTTCCAAGTATGATAACTTAWTCGTTAAGAATTAGATGAAACTATGAACAATTGGTTATGGATAATTATCAAATGATTTTAAATAATCTTTATAAGGGTGATGAAYTGATATTCTTCTCTGATAATTTGTTTGGTGATGATAATATTGYTGAATTCATAAAGCTATTGGTGTTTGCTAAAAGATAAGGTTTATTTACTTCATAACAGTAAAAAACATTGGATCATTGGATATGATGGCACATATCTTATAGTTTTYAATATTTCTCAAAGTGATCCAATTGTGATTAAAATTATGTATTTCATTAAATTCGAGTTAAAATTAAAAGCTGAATCCATTTTAACAGCTAAACCAACTCATTATAATAATTCAAAAAATTCAACTTTTGATGTATTAAGTTTTCGTSTTCAGTCATTGGTTATGTTAAATGMGATGGGTGTATCAAAATATGAGTCTTATCTAAAAAATATTTCTTATATTGAGCTTTTTTCAACAATGGTTTCTCATACAACCATTGAAAAAAACTTAAAATTAATCAAGATGAAATGTTAATGGAAAAGATTCGTTATTTGATTAAGAATAAAATTGAAAAGAAAAAAATTGTTAAGATGGATAAACTATTAAATGGTGCTGATARTAATTTTGCTGATGACGAACATGAACTTGCTCAAAAGATATATAAATATGTTGAATCTGGATTTGATGAAGATAAAGAACCTTCAGGTTTTTCTGCAAATCAAATTAAAGTAAYCAAAAGAAATTACTCTTATGATAAGCAAAAAAAATTGTTAAATTCCATTCAACTGGTGATTTGAAAAMACCTGTTCTAGAACCTGGTAATATCACTGCACCTTGTGTTAAGCATTTACAGAAAACCAACAAAATATGTGGTAATGATTACACACTAAGAACTGYCCAAATCGAATTAAATGGACACTTCAAGAATGTTAGTCCTTATAGTAATGACCGTGCTTATATTTTCCTAAAAAGTAAATTACCACTTAAGCGGTAAATGGTATTTTTAAACCCTAYTTTTTTTTTATTATTCTTTTTYCACCATTTTTGTTTCTTAGATTCGCATATTATTCTTTAAGAAATAAATATTACCATTTTAATAAAAATCTTCTTTAGTAGTCCAAAAATAATTTTTCGTACTTAAATTTAAAATACTAATTTGAATAGATTAGAGTAAATTGTATTAGATTTCTATGAAAATTTAGTATGTGGAACGTTTTTGAGCATGTTTGGAAACGATTTTTGAGCTTTTGGAAACGATTTTGACCTTTTTTTGATACAATATAGGAGGAAAAAAAGGCTGATAGAACTACCAAAGACTGGTGTACAGTTACCTAACCTAAATAAAGGAAGGGAACTTAATAAGCTCAGTAATTGACATACATAAAATATGWAATATTGTGTAAAGAGAMGAATATGATATAATTTGCTGTTTGCAAAACTCTTTTAGTAATATTCCGCATTACAAACACTATCTCAATATTTTTATAACACTGTTAAAACTTTAAGTGATTTTATTTGATTATAAATATATAGCTTTAATGATTCAAAATATTAACCTTAAATATACACTGTATATAAATTAAAATTTTCTCACATGAATTACAACSCTGACATAATTTYTTCGATTTGTAATTTTTTTTGTACGCAATTGTAACTTTTTGCCGAGATATATAAAAACCTTTGAAGGATCTTTAGCACTGCTAAACGCAAAATACATTTGACCATGGACAAAGCGCTAWTCGYTCAAATAAATGCCTACCCTATCGTATGAGATCCCTGTGATTTATCTAGTATGGAGGCAAATGAAAGGGCAATGGGAAACATTTCCCTACAMAAGGATGTTCCGGGTTGTGCATTTTGAGAAAAAGATGGAACCTTTAAAAGAGGAAAATTTATTAATTTTTCGGCTCTTGCATGAAGGTAAGTTGCATAGACAACAGCTTGTTTAATTTGAGTAAAAACAATTCTAATACCATTAACTAGCCCAGGTTGAACATCCATATTTCTGGTTAAAATGAACAGAACATCCACATATACACTTTTCAGATTTTAAGGTAAGTCCAAATACTCTTTTAAATGCTCTTCAGTTGAACATGGTCGCACATAACAGTGGTTCTTAAATAGCAGATCCGTTGAATGYAGTATTACAACCGGATTGTCACCATAGAATTGAAAAAGTCCTTCATTGTTAATCATGTTAAGATGAATATTCTTAGCACATAGTATTGAATTTGTGGAAAMCCATTTAAGACAAAATTTGGTTTGATTATAACAAATACGGGATATTAAATCKTGATGTGTTTTAACAACTGTAATTGAAGATGGAAAGGAACTTATTTCTTTAGTGTTATGGGACCTTAAATTATTCAAATATCAAAACACTTATTGTCTAACAGGCCAATTAATTTTTAGTCTAATATATAAATCAAGTTTTAATACCTCATACAATTTATATAACCTAGAGTTTGTGAAAGAGACTACCTTGCTTCTATCATCATAAMATTTAACGACAGGTAAAAACTGACCAAAGCCTCCAACTAACATTACGGACTTAATAATTGTAGTGAAATATTCCATTGGTACCAATTATACGGCTTTTTAAACAATCTTCAATTTCCTTTGTCAATATTAACATTAAGCTGTAATTTTATGGTTGGCTAACGCAAGTAAAACGGAATATTGTTTAACATTTATTGCAATTTTCAGCACTAATATCTTGCGTTAGTCTAACAATAAATTAATAAAGCTCTCTGATTTGTGGAATCCCAGAATTGACATTGAATGTTATTGAAGCAAAATGAATGATACTTCTGGGTTGTATTTTATTATTGTTGTCCACTGAYAGTACAGATTAACATTGGATTGACACCACGTTCTAAGTTTTTAGCCTGTTAATATATTATTATGGATTTATTYTAAATTTTTAAAATCTGAAGGTAATTTTAACGACTTAAGTCTATTTGAAGAGGCAGTTAATTCATATAAAGGTTTTATTTCGAAAGGTAATAAGCTAAAAGATACAAAACAACATACACCTTTTTTCCATATTAAAAGTGGTGCTAAAGCACCGTTAGTTTTACTTAAAACGTTTTGAATACCTTAAGTTTAACAGTTTAATAGCTATCGCTAAGCTTTCCCTAAGGCACACCTAGTTTTTCACAAATTTATAAAAAAAGATTCAACAACTCGAAATGAAGTCGAAAAAAGAAAAATTATTGAAATTAAATGAAAAGTAGGAATCTGAAACATAAATTTCTTCAAATAAAACAACAGATAGTTCATTTTAACCACAAAACGTTTCTCTTTAAAATGAACTTAATTTTGATTAAAAAAAGATTTTAGTATTCGAGATTTTGATAACTGTATTTTTTGAAGGTAAAAATAAAACACGAAATCTTTTAACAGTGATATTTTAGTCAATTGTTTTTCAAATTTTTTAAAAMRTGTTTAGCTTGAATAAGAATCAATTGTTTTAGTTCAAATTTAAGTTTAGTCAATTTCTTTAGAWGAGTAGAAACTTTTGTTTTGGATGTAAAACATTTCAAAAATTGGTTTGATTTTCTTAAAAGGTTTCTAAAACATGCTTATATACTCCTAAATATAGTAGATCTTTGGTACTGTATCAAACTATTATTAGCCAAACCGAATTAATAATTGAGAGATAATTTATTTTATTTTCACTSATTAATTGATTTGAATATATTAGCACTGAAATTTAGTAGGTCTCATGGTTTTAAAATTTGATAAAGACAATTAATRTTATTTTGCTTTTAACTGTGTATGTTACGAGGTTTTCCATACAGCAATTTTAATAATGTGATTTTATAAATCTACAATATCCATTCTAACTTAWATTCAGCAAAAGATAAAATCTGAAATATCATAACGTCTAGCTTTTTATTGATTTAAGTTAAATTTGCGAGTTTTATTCCCAAATCGAGAATTTATTTCTTTAGAAATTATAATGATTAATAGAAATTAGTTTGTTTTGAATCAAAACTTTTTGCTTTATTAATTTTCAAAACTAATGGAATCATGGTATTTCCGAAATATCTAAAATAAGGTTAGTTTTTTTTAAACGAGGTCAAGCTGCCCCATTATCATAAAATAAATTGAAAATAAACTTATAATTAAAAATTAAAGTAAATAAAAAATTAAGTACTTATACAATCCAGGAATCCAAAATTTCAGTAATTAACGAAATAACATAATCATAAATTAGGGTAATGAAAAAATCGAGTACTCATACAATTCCAAAACAATGAAGTCAAACAAAAGAAAACCATGGTTACTAATGTCTGGTCCTAAAAAGGATATTGAATCTAGAAACCGGGAAAACGCTGTGAGAAATGTCGTGGGAAAAAAAGAGAGGAAGAAAAAAAGAATTTAAAWCAGAAAAGAATATGATTAATCAAATCATTTCAAAGAAAATTGTGATTTGAATTTAATTGAATATTTTTATTGTGATCCCGATTCATTTTCAGCTGTGGAATCTTACTCAGATTCAAACTCTCATTTACATTCAAATTACGATGTAGACTCGTCAACTACTTTCACGCCGAGCTCAGTATTTAAAGCWTTCAAAAAGTATACTTCTGAAAATATAGCACATTTAATTTTAASTSAAAAAGCAAAAAAAAGAAAAAAAAAGAATTGATAAAGAAAAATTCAAAGWATTGTCAAGGGTACTTGCCTTTCAAATCAATAAACAGGCTGAAATAAAAAAAAACATTTTATCAAAATCAACTAGAAAAATATATAATCGAAAATGAAAAGTATTTAGGTAAYATGAAAAAAAAAAAAAATTCAAAGGTTACTCCATTACCTTCACTTAAATTGCACAAAAATCCTAATTATCTGATTTCTCCTTCAACTACTCATTAAGATGCTGCTTTAAGACTGCCTGATTTTGATGCAAATCAAATTGGAGCTCCCAGTGAAATAGAAAATCTGTTTGTGAACGAAAATGGTTAATAGATAGATGTAACTGGTACTTGTAATGAAACAAGAGCTGAAGTAGCTTATGGTGCTCCCAAATATATTTATAATCTTCCAAGGTCTAAATCCCTAGCTGAAAAGATGGGTCTGGTAAATTATGAGATTCTAGAAAACTAGAAGACCTAATAGATATTAGTTCGGAAAATCAAAGTCTTAAATTTGAAGGTTCTTATAGTTCGCATCCCTCTTATGGTAATTGGAATATGGGACATTAGGGTAAGATGGAGAGCTCAGATGAGGATATGGAAGAGATTAAAACAAATAAAATGTATTCTGATAATAATTTTATTGGTGGATCAGAKTCAGCAGAAGATAATGATGAATCAAATAATAATCAAGATAATAATGTATCATCAAATAATATCATTTAAACAACTAATAATAATATTGAATTAAATAATAATAATAATGATRATATTAATTTATTAAATACTGATCATAATAATGTTAATTTACTAAATAATCAAAATAATGTTAATCAACCAAAGACTAATAATAATGTTAATAATCAAGAGACTAATATGAAATTATTTATTGATGAAGATGATATTGACGTTGTACTTACTAAAGCATTTGAACTTGGTGAAGATGATAAAGATGAGCATGAGAACAAACAATTTCATAATGAATTTGATAATGAAGATGAAAACAATGATGATTATAACAATGGACAAGATGACAATGAAGATGGTAATGAAGATGATAACAGTGATGATGATAACAGTGATGATAATAACAATAATAATAAATAATTATAACTATAGTAATCATTATAATTATAATTATAACTACAATAATAAAGATGCTGTATCTACATCAAAAGAACTAATTTTGGCTAGAGATCAAAACAAACAATTTGCTCCTCTTTTATCATTGAATTCATCAGTAAACTCATACCCGTTATTCTCCCCTGCTATGATAATTGACTTGTCATCTGAAAACCMYTTAAATAAATCATATAATTAAGAGCAAAATTAAAAAATAAGTAAACATTTTTTAATGAATCCATATGTGAATGTTGAACATGTTGGTGAAGGTTATATCAGTCCAGATATGTTTAGAACAAAGACTACCATTTTTTTTGTTTAATTTACTTGATCAACAAATTGCTAGAGATAATTTAGAATGTATTGTTTCAGATGCCATTTTGCTCAATGCTTCTTCTCCTGAATTGATAGAGCTTTGGGTTGATATGTGAATTTTAACTGGTGGTAATAGTTGGGTGATCTTCTTCTATCAAACTAATCTTCACTTATTTTGTTATTTCACTAAAAGTTTGAAAGTTTTTAATGCTTATGAAAAGGTTGTTGAATTAATTATCAATTACAAAAGTTTCAATAATAAAGGTTTATCAATAACCTCAATAGAAGAGATTAAAATGAAGGATTATAATAGGGTATATAACAAATATCCAACTGACTTCTATGATTAACTTTCTCGAATTAAATTTTGCTTTTATGTTATGGTCTTTATGGAAAGCTCAAATATTTGTCTTATGAAGCTGCTTTTAAAAATTGAGCAGATAAAATAAAATTACTACTATTATTCAAWATGAAAGTGAAAGAGAATTAGGGACACATGTTCTTAATGTTTCTTTAAAAGTCGCATCTTCTTCTACAACTTTGTATCTACTAAATTGATCATCTAATGATTTTCTATCCCCTTTCTCAATATGAGGATATTGAAAATTAAATTATTCAAATTTACCAAAAATAGCTGCAAAAGCAATTGAAAGAAAAGAGTATAAAACTAGTGCCGTTGTCAATAATCATAAAAAAGAAAYTTTCCTCCTTATCAACTAATTGCAAAGGTATCACTCTGTATATTGCCAAACAAAGTAAAAGGAATGAGAAATTCTAAAATCAAACAAAAACGCTCTATGGAAATAAATGTAAAATATTTTGGATTATCCAGAGTATTTTGTGCAAAGATTGTRGATTTTTCTTCAAATGAGGATTCTCTTGAAAAAGCATTAGAAGCAGCARAAAAACTTAAGTTTACAAGTTTACAATTACAAACAAAAATTAGAAACAAAGCAGATCCACTTTTTCGTGAAAATAAAATTAGAATGGTTCGTTTATCTCAGATGATGATTTTAAAAATTATTTAAAGCATATCCCTTATMGAATAAATCTATTCAATTCTATGCAAAATATTTGTGTTCCAATTAAACCACTAGATTAAAACAAAATTTTTTTCTTGCATCGTAATGGTGTTTCTAACTTATCAATTCAAAAAGATGAAATATACCATGACTTTTAAACACTTCGGATAAAACAAATTATTTTTAGAAGAATTTGATTAAACAAAAGGAATAAAATTAATCAATAAATTTTCTTACATCAAAGAAAATTCAAATAASTTCACTGAAAACAATGATACCAAAAAGGAGAAACAGAAAGCAAAGAAAATAAATCACCTAGACGTTTGGATAAAATTCATTTCTCAAATATTCTGTCCTCTTTCTAGATGAATCAGATGATAATACAAATCAAAAATCAATTGAAACTACAAATGAAAATGCAAATGAAATTGAAAATCCATATGAAAATTTACTTGAAAATCCAATCAAAAGTCCAATCAAAAGTCCAATCAAAAGTCCAATCAAAAATGCTATCAAAAAACTAATTGAAAAACGAATTAAAAAACCAATTCAATGATCAATTAAAAAACCAATTCAATCTCCAATGCAGATCCAAACACGAATTCAGATTGCAATAAAAATTTAACTAAACCTAAAATTCAAATGACAATTCAAAGGGAATCACCAAATTTGCATTAATAAGTAAAGCGATCAGTCAGCTTTTCAAAACTTCATCAAAAACCAACTTCTAAATCCACTACTAGTTCAACTTCTAGTTGTAATTCCAAAAATTCTAACACACATTTATCAACACAGTCGTCAACATATCCAATCAAACATTCTACTTTATTTTAAAAATTGACCAAACCATTGGTTTCAACTGSGAATCCGCAACCACTATTTATATTTAAAACACATCAATATTATCAAACTGCTCCTGATATTACTGATTTTAATATAACGCAAAGTAAGAAAACTTGCTGATTCAGGCTAAACAACCTTTACTGAACCAATAGCAGTTAGAACTAGTAGAACCACTGAAACTGTTGGTGATGAATGTTTAGAACAATTAGACAGTAATCCACTCAAAAAAAAAAGAGTAATTACCAATAAACCTACATGAAAACAAATGAAAATAGTAAGAAAAATAAAAAATACAAAAAAAGAAATAAAGAAAAAATTGCTATTCCTGAAAATGTTGAAATTATTAGTAGAAATGATGATGCTGATTGAGAAAATGGTTCTGATTTCTAATCGGTAACTCAACCTTAATGGAGTGCTTTATACACTATTCTTTATTTTTATAATTGTTCAATTAAATGACTGTCCTCTTTGTTTTTCTTTTTTCTCATCTAGACGAAAGTATTTTTGTTTCCTTTAATCAATTGACTCTCTTTTTTTTTATTTTTTTTTTTTGTATTTAAACCTCTTTTTGTTTCAATTTTTTATTAAMTTTAAGACTTTTCTTATTATTATCTTTTGTAGTGGGACTTTCTTTTTTGTTATTTTTTATTTAATAGTTTAGTAATATAATGTTTTGATTCAAATATAATAACATGTTATTTGGGTTGTGAAGTTGTAATATAATTAAGTTGTCTATTATTTCTTATAATTCTATTAAAAGACCATTTTTCAAATTTTACTTAAAAAAGCTTAATAATATCGGACATATCTGTCCACAAATCTATCCTAGGCACGATCGGTTTTCATTTTTTTAACGCGGAAACTATTAAAAATGCGGTTAAAAAAGTAATTAAAAACCTTTGGTTTCTGACCACTTTAAAAGTGCAACATTCAAAACTTTCTTGCCTACGTGGCTGAGGCGTGGCTTTATTGTTTTTTCAGTTTAGATTGTTACTATAATGACAAAAGTCGTAACTTGAAAAATGGGGGATTAAAATAACTTCCTKAAGTATGTATATTTGTTGCTGGACTATGGATTCTTACCAAACCCCTGATGCTCTCTGCGTAGAACCTTAATTAGCTAATAAAACAATTAGATTAGTATAAACAAGCCTTCGTGGGGCTAATGAACTTGAGCTTACCATTTAATCCTTATAAGATGCGACTAATGTTTCCATTTTTTTTAYGCTAACCCAAAAAAGTTAGGGTTTTGAGCCCAGTTTTCAAAAAAGTTAGGAAAATTTAGCAGACATATGACGTGTTGAAAACTTTTTTTTGAAACAGGATACGAACCAGAACAGTTATCTATTGAACAAAGACCAATTTATAGGTCATCAATAAATTTCCCCAGCTCCAAATTCTTCTTCGATATCTTATTCCATAAAAAAGTAGGTCAAAAAAGTCCACAAAGGGTGCTTGAACTATACATTCACCCCCTCTCCACAGGTTTCCCTTTTTGCGGCAGGGCTAAGCTGTTGATTAAATATTTGAACATAGAAAGCTTTCACATCACATTAACTGGATCTAATAACTGCCTATCAACTTACCAATTTTGATAACAGCTAAAATTCTATTTTAAAGCAAAACAATTTTGTGATAGAATTATAACATCATTTAAAAACAATTCCAAAATAAAACAAAAATAAATAAGGAACGCAATAGAAAATACTAATTAATGAAACAACAACTTAAACMATCAAAATTTAAGGTCAAATATATCATCACCATTATTGTCACGATTATCCGCTAGGGATAAAGCAACAGCTTTTTTGAATTTGGTTTAGACAAAATAACAATCTCAATTCATGTTGCCGGTTTTGAAACAGCATGCCCATTTCTCACGTAGTTATGAACCATGTAATCAAACGAAAACAAACCTTTACCCGCCCAGCTGCTGGTGTGAGGAACAGGACGTRGTATAGGAAGTTGAATTAGCTTTGGCAGTCTATCGGTTCCTTCTAGCGACAACAATTTAGCAGTCTTATTCAAAGTTGGAGTACTTTAGAAMAWTGAAGCCCAACAGTAAATACGTCAAGTTCATTATAATTATGRMTGATTSRAAAAAAACCTTCTTCTTAGACATTTATAGTATTTAGTCTGCAGAGAATGTTGGCGCTTTCCGCAATCCTTTTATATAGCATTGAGCTAATTAGCTTTTTCCGTTGGTTTAGAATATAGTGACRATATCCAAATAATGAGCGGCAGACTTTTGAATTGAAGCAACTCCAGTAGGCATCTATAGTCCGCTAGCTAACAAATGTTTTGTGRAAAGTTACTGAGTCTACTATTTAATCTTTTTTTAGATAGCATTCAGCGAACTAAATAAACAATGTTTAGCGGCATTATAAAAACTCAAGTAATTGTTGCAAGGGTGTTTTAAACAGATCCAGATGCTATTTAATGAATTAATAGAGACTTTTTGTTAACAGAGATCCCTGGGTACATAATAAAGAGGCTCTAATTAGTGGAGTAGCTATTTAATTTTACAAATTTCTGAATTATATTGCGGAAAATCATTTGAATATTCTGCTGCCAATTCACCAAAAGCTTCTTTCAAAAGGAAAAAAAATTTAGAAGGTGAAAAACAGGATTCCCTCATGTTTTTTGCAATTGAGACTGGCCTACTAGATTTAGTTTTTCATTCATAAATACACTACACTCTCTGTTCAAATTYTTCAATTGATTGAGGATTTTTTAAAATGTTGTTAATTAGAACTTTAACCTTTTGAGGTGGTGAACTAACTACCGAAATTTAGCCAATAACATTTTCAGATTCTGATTCTTTAGCCTTTAAATATGAGAACAAGGCATTAACTTCCCAACCTCATTTTAAGTTCAGTAATATCATCTTCGAGTGATTTTTAAACACTTCAGAAGCAACCAGATTCACAATATGACTTATATAACTAAAACCAACAGATCCCATATTAAGTGAGTTTAGCAAAACTGCATTAGAACAATGGGATCCTTCCGAATTCAAAATTGTGTCAATAGTAGCAAACATTAAGTACTTATTAGAATGATTAGCAGATGTAATACTCATATAGTAACAACAATTTTCTTTATTAAATATTCTGTATATAGCAAMCGGAAAGAGAGAAAACAAAAAGAAAAGAAAGAAACKAACTTTATTTATAGCATTTATTGCTAGAGTTCTCACGAAAGGGAAAAGAGGGAGAAGAGCAAWGCACAAAAAATGGAGAAGCAAAAGAAAGCGAAAAGGAAAGGAAATAGCAGGGGAGACGAAAAGGAAGAGAGAAAAAGAAAGGAAAGAAAGAAGAAAAAGGAAGGAGGAATCGCGATTTCTCTCAGAATCGGAGAAATTCAATTGAAAAACAAACAGCAGGTCAMAATTACAAAAACAAACTAAGTTTTAGGGGTTGTAGACTAACACAAGGCTGAGTGAMAACASTACGCCAACGAAACATGGGCGATATTAGKCAAAGGACCTACGACTGTCTATTCTTAGCCACATTGAGGTACGACATTCAGTGCGTGTTGAGTTGTCACTAGAACATAAGACCCCTAGCATCTTTTTTCTGAAGTCAATTTAGCGTCGAAAGCTATAAACGTTGCGCAGAAGTTGTAAATATTGGCACATGCACTACAGCATAAGTTTCCCTAGGACGTAATCAATATAGCTTTAAATGCTACGTAGCAATGTGCGTTTCGATTGACCTCCATTTAAATCCGTTAATACATATTCACCAAATTTATTCAGCTTACTCTTATAAGGAACAGCATATCTTGGTAACGATCAAAACCTAACCTTTTTATCATCATTAACATCCTTGACCAAAACATATGCACCATCATCCAAGTTCGTGTCAGACGTAATGTGAGCTTTTTCAAATGCATCTTTTAGTTTTGCTCTATGGAATTTAATTTTCAGAACAACCTGAGTGTTTCACGGTTGAGCAAATCTAATTTGTTTTACTCTTATATTGCAAAGCTCATCAACAGTAAAGGGATGATTTGTAATAAATGSAAAATTCTAATAACATTGATAACTTGTAAATGGCAGACTGCCATATACCTACCCAGCTGGACTGTATCCAAGCAATGGTCTAACACTATTTCTGTCAGCATATATAGCAGCACTTAAGTGTTCCACCCGTGCTTGTCACAATGATTTGAAGAAATGGAAAAAAAATGCGATCTTTCTATTCAACGATTAGTAGCTGGATAATAAGCAGAAGAGATTCTATGTTTAATAGCTTGATTATCTAAAAGTTATTTTAGTACTTTGTTTTTAAACTCTGATCCACCATCAGACTGTAAATTCTAAACACCGCCAAATCCCCATATAACTTCATCATATATAAATTTTGCAGCAGAAACAACATCTAATGTCTTTAAAGCAACAGCTTCTAGAAATTCAGTGGATATGAATCTTAAACATACCACAGATGAATATCCATCAGTAGTTGTAGGTAAATGATTTGTATCAGTAGCAACAGATTTAAATATTCCAGATGGTATAATTAATTGCAAGGGATCAAACACCACCATTAATGATTTATAAARCTGACAGTAGTCACAAGTCCTTACGTGGTAAGAAATAACTTGATTAAGCATATGATGTAATGAAGACTGGATAGATGAACCAACGTCTTATCTGTACTAGCATGACCATGTCACCTATCAACAAAATGAACTATTTGACAAATGACTTTAGGATCTGTTACAACAAGTTTAGGCAAAAGAGTAGATTGCTTAAACAATAGATTCTGAGAGACAAAGAACATAGCAGCATGAGTTCTAAAAGCCTTTTCTTCTTTCATACCAACAGATGATGGAATAACTAAAAATCAAMGAAAAGATAGAATATGTAATCAATAAAATGATTTGAATTTGAAAACTTTATCTCCGAACATATTTTTAATGGTCAAAACATAAAATTTATGTGGATCATCAAGCTGCATGGTTGAATCAACTTCCAAGGGAAASTAAACATCTTTAAACATCATTAATATTATTAGTCATAACAGCATTGATTTCACACCAGTCAGGAAGATGTGAGAACATATCGACTGGATTTGAAACACACTTGATATGCTGTATCTTCAATTTGTATTGAATGAAATAAGAAAACCTTCTACCTTCTCTACCAATTGGAAATTCCGCTAAACTMTTCCTCAATGTATCAACACTCGCTTTATTATCACAATAGACAAATACTTTAAAACCTTCCGCATAATATCTAAATATGTTAAAAGCCTAAAAGACAGCAATAAATTTTTTAACGGAATTTTCTAATCTTTTAACAACATCTGAGAACTTACCAGTCCCAAGCTTAATTAATTGCAATGGCGACTTTGATGTGACAATTTTTTCATCAAAGTTATTGTTGGACATAATAGAGATCTATATATGCTAGGGCATATATTGGTACTAACACCATAGGTGGTGAAGGTCTAAAAGACTCGTATATATAGTAAACCTAAAAGAATTACGTATTATACAATAATGTGTGTACACTATGTATAATTATGCATAGRGATGCATAATTAGGCATAAATATACATATTGTTGCATAAAGTTGCAATAAGTTGCATGAAGAATACATCAATTTACATGACCTTGCATGAGTCTGTGTACAGGTACACAGATAGTCGGCTATCATGTG
>BCKQ01000037.1:30135-46545 GCA_001600695.1 Ascoidea asiatica
CACATGATAGCCGACTATCTGTGTACCTGTACACAGACTCATGCAAGGTCATGTAAATTGATGTATTCTTCATGCAACTTATTGCAACTTTATGCAACAATATGTATATTTATGCCTAATTATGCATCTCTATGCATAATTATACATAGTGTTCACACATTATTGTATAATATAACTCTTTTAYGTCTACTATAGATACGTGTCKTTTTGACCTTCACCACCTATGGTGTTAGTAGCAATATATGCCCTGTCATATATAGATATCTATTCTGTCTAATATAAATTAATAGTTTGACCATTTTATATCAAAGAGAATAGACTCCTGCTAGACTCAAGASACTAACTCATTTATGATAATCACTGCTTTCACAAAATGGCACAAATAAGAAATTGAATATACAAATGATTTACGGGGATTCTTCAAGTGTGTAACCAAATTTTCTTGCATGCTTGCTTAAGGCCATATATCAACCTAATATAGTGCTATTTAGTATAGTCGTTGGATTAATTTGTAATTAAAAAATGATTATCTTCCTGGTTGTAAAAATGAGATTTTTTACACTTTKCCAAACATGGTATTAAATCTATGTTTTTTGAGGTAAATCAAAGTCAATATCCGAAGCCAAAGGAATGCTATTTTGGTTTACAATAAAGATAGTGGATCTGAAGGATTGTGATAATTCAACTAGATCGTCTAAGGGTCGACTTACTTCTRTTTTCTCGCTTTTATCATCTTAATATTTTGGGTATGAAGGTATCTTATTTTTGTGAAATTTGGTAGAAGAGTTTGATACCTCCTGGACCGTTTTATTACTTTCTTTGTGATGTGAAGTGTGGYTGTTTTTGGTTTGCGGATTTTAGATTCTTAGTTCTTTTTTTTTGCTTGATCTGCTTGTCTACAATCAATTTGGGTACTAATTTGATAAAAATTGCTATACAGTTTGCCATTATCTTAATTACAATCTTGATTTTGATGATTATAATCTTCATGATTCTTACTAATTTTGCCCTCATASTGTAGTTCCTATTGATTTTCGGGTTTTTCTTTAGGAATTTTAGATTTATTTAGTAGATTCAAGAATATACTTGCTTCCAAAATCCTCTCTGTATAATAGTCTATCTGGTCATTATTCCTTGAGTTATTAAATTATTTAGCACAAGATATGTTTGCATCTGAGTTCAAGTTATTACGATTGAATCTATTTTTCCTAATATTTTCAGATGTGTATTTACTAACAAATTTTCTKTTACTCTCAATATTCTCAATTCAATTGACCACTTTTTGAGCTTAAATATATTGTTTTGTTTTTCTGGTTCTTCTTTGAATTTTACTCGCATTAGTTATTTGTTGGTTCGCCACAATTTAATATCATGTTCTTTTTATGTCTGACTTCCTTGGAAAAGTTTTCCAATTGTTTGGATTTCCATCCGCTTTTTGTGTAGCCTTTTGTTGTTTCTTTGAATTTCGTGCGTATTTCCTTACTTCGGCTATATAATTAAATTATGGCGCATGCTAACATTTCTCCAACCTCTCATGTAAAGAGATAGTATGAAAACTTTGCATTTCCGTCAAATTAGTAATGYTTAGACAGGATGGTCAATGGGTACGAGAGTCTTGCATTTGTGTCCCCACAATTAGCAAAGTAAATCCTTCTATGATCATAAAATTCTTATTTTTGGTAGTAATAGTACCCGATCTGAAATAATTCTTTATTTCCAAAAAGATTTATCTTCTAGCTCTTTCCAATTTTGAATCATCATTTGCTTTTTCGATTGTTGCTACATCATCGATCATATCCTTCCAGAAAGTGTCCTTGACTTGAGTGAAATTCACTATTATGCGTTGCACTATTTTCATCTCTATTGAGTGCATCCTCGGATCTGCATTTTTTGCAGGCTCTTGATTTGCAAATCTTTCTTCAAGTTCAAATGGTTCATTTTCTTTTTGCTTTTTATCTCGTCCTTCCTTTTTATCTGTTTTATTATCTCAATGTTCTTTATTTTMTTTTGCTCTGCATCATTTCGTTGATTTTTTTATTTGCCTTCCAATTTGTTGCACTATGAGCAAGAATGTCTGATTATATTACTATATCTTTCAAATTTGGATTTCTAAMTCATTTACAGGAGCCTGATGGCGCAGTGGATCTGCTTCATCATATATAGAACAATTGAGAAGATTTATTTAATTTTGAACAAGTTGGTAGTTTTGTTTTTCTAATAGCCGTTTTCTTTGGATGTATAACAGTTTTTAAAAAAAGTTTAGACATCTTGTCAATATAAACTCAACTTATTTAGCAGTTTTCGTTTTTTTTCAAATCTGGATTAAAGCACAGAAASTTGTACTGTTTATTAATGTTTTTTTAAAAAGCTTAATGTCCAAATATTRTATCCTAATTTAAGGGTATTTTTAGMTTTTGATTTCTTGCTGGTTTTTTTACTGTGGTCAGAAACAGATTTTTACTTTTATGAATCGCTAATAAGACTGAGGTTTTAAAATCGATGGATCACTAATTTTTTCAATTTACACCATCTTCCAGATTTCATAGGTTTTTCAATTAATTTATKGATATCACCGAAGTGTAAGGTTATTTTATTACTTTTATTGATACCAGTTGAATACTTGTTATTATTTTGAAAGCTTTATCATTGTTATATTCATTAATATTATAACTAGTAGGAAAGAAACCTCTTCGAAACTAACTTTTTAATGTTGGGTGTATATTGATCGTTTAAACTTAGAAAAGTGTTCCCTGTTCATTTTATTCTGATTGAAGCAAAAAATTGATACATCATAGCAAAATATCACATACCTCAATTTTACCAGGCTTTTCAGATCATGAAAAGGCGACAAAATTAGTATGGCCATTTTGTTGTAACTGCATTTTGGTTCATTTTACTATATTAATCAATTTCGCGTGGAAAGCTATTAATAAACGAACGGTACCAAATGATGTCCTTACTTACGGGTGTTTCTCCCATTTAAACTTTTGAGAACTGTTTCTCATAGTTAATTCTTGAAAAGAATAATATTTTGTAACTTAAAAAAGATAGATTAATTTGATCTTTAGCTAAGTATATACCCAGTAACTGCGTAATGTTTTATTGTTAAATTTTGCATCGGTCAATAGTWTAGAGGAGAAGTTTGATTTTCCTTGATATCAACTGTATATTTTTTTTATGTTGGACATCAGAGTTCGAAAGTTAATTTTTTAGAAAGTGATATTTTTTTCAGAAGTTACTTGAAATGTTGTTACTAAATCACTATTGATGCTGTATCTATTAAAATCAGGATTCAAAGAACGAGCACTTTCACCATTAACACCTAAATTATCCAATTCAATTCAGGGATTTAGCTGTTTGCTCATAATTGTTACTAAATTAAAAGGTTTCTCAAAAAGATATTGAATAGTTTTCATTTTCGATAGAAAAACCTATCGGGGTCTATAAAACACCAATAAATACTSAATTGGATTATATCGTTTTCCTTATAATATATAGAAAGGGAGGACAAGTATATTCTTGTTAAGGAGATGTTTAGGTTCATGTCATACTTTTTAGGATACATTCCCTTGAAAAATAATATATTGGCGCATGTGGTCTGAATGATGGAAAACTCTTTGTTCTTTAAAATATRTAATAAAAGCATTGTTTCTACTCGGATCCGAAAGTTATACATAGAAATAAGTCAGGAATTCCTTGAAAGCTAATATCTTTTCTATCAGTTCTAAACAGTAGGACAGCAGAAATGTTGTATTAGATATTTTCTTGGTTGYTTTCTCGGTACCCACAATTTTTTAMGYCACACCAGAAATGTGGCTGACTAGAAACTGGAGTTCGTAGAAGGTACTAAATTATACTCAGTATCCCCACGAATATGAGAAAGCAGGTGAATTTGCATTTCGAGAAGGATGGTATGATTGAAAATCCCGAAATTAAAAACGTCTGCGCATTAGTTTTAATAAATTTAACCAACATCTTAAGAGATCCTGATACCAATTCCAGACAKTGGAGAAAMTAATTGTTAGCTACTGTCTTCAAATGAGAGTACCTTATTGAAGATTGGTCTACGTTTATAGTATCTTTTTTCTGCGAACTAATAAAAAAAGCCAAAAGAAGAAAGGCTGATGATATTCTTTGTCCGGTACCATATACTTCAAATAGTTASCTTGATTAATTAAAGTGCATGTTGGACTACTTGTAAAGAATTAGTTTGATTAATTGAGGCCTTTTTGCATAACATATTGAAATTAAAATTATCTTGAAAAACGTAGTTTTCTTTTTTGCTGAAAAGTAACTTGTTGTAGTAGAGCAAATTTKGAAACYAGAATTAAATAGGATGCCAAATTATTTAAATATAGAAGAATAAAATATCTTTCAATACTCAATATCAAAGAATTCTAATTAGAACTTAGATAATGGGCTATTAGATAATAAAATATATTTATATAAATAATATTATGGAATAAAATTAGTAGAAGAAAATGAAGAATAATACTAATTAGTGATAATAAAATATATTAAATAMCTAGCATTGTATAGAATATAATCCATAATAACAAATTTATTAATATATGTTCTCCAATTATAATATTTAAAATTAAAAATTTATTGACCAATATTAATTGTATTCCATATCAAAACAAATTATAGTACAATCTTTCAACATATTTTWTTTACAGCACTACTAATACTAAAAAGTTGTAATATATTAGTATATATCCCAATATGCAATAAAAGTTCAGTAAGTAATCATAATATCACGGTATACTTACAATATATAAAGCTCTCTCATTGATAATACATATATGAAATTATACGTCKTAAGTAAGCTTTATTCAATCACATATATGGGACTGGACTGACTATTTTGTAAGGTCGCATGTTTAAATTACTGAGATTACGTGATATATTACCTAATATGTAAAAATTTATAGACCAAGTGTCCTTAACTATGTTCAATTTATCATCGATTTCTCCCTGRGGAACTTCGATTTMTTGCCGAAAAACAAAGATTTCTGGTCAGSTGTTGGGACAATAAATATATAATATAAGGAGTTTGGGAATGTTTGAGTAATTGGGAATAATATTTCAGTTTTGCAGCTGAGATATTAGTTTCAACTAATAACTCTCTATTCAAACACTTCCACCTTATATGGTCCTATATCTCTCTTTCCATATCATTACAGTACAAACGGTAATACAAAAAGATTCTGATTCGATTTTATCTTCTTTTGTTAATAAACACAAAAAATTATCTCTTTTAAGAGGGCGCTTCAAACATTATAACTAATTAAATTTGCTATGATCCTACTCTCTGTATATTTTTAACTTAATTTATTACAAGGAAGCAGATTATTGTGTAAACGACTTGCAATGGCTAGAAAGTCGTTTGTTGTCCGGATTGGAACTCCAACCAAAAAGTGGAGAGGCCGAGAACCCATACTTCCAGGAACTGCGGTATTAAGTTATAAATCCCGAAACGGTAACAGTTCTTCATTAGTTCCAGCAAGTTCAAACACATCTGCTAATGTATTCCCTAATAATAATGAGCGCAATGGAGCATGACAAACACCTGCACTGTCTTTGGAAGATTCAGAAATACGTACCAATACATAAAAGTGTCGCCCGCTAACATGAATTTTCGAGCACATCATTTCCCAAACCGGACAGTTAGAATCTGCTTTTCGGGAAAATTCAGAAGTTACTGTTGATCCATATACCATCCTCGTTAATAACATTTCAATTCATAATTCCTTTTTCAACAATACTTTTCAGTATACTGAGGGGTCRTCAGGAGACACAGGACTTTTAGATAATACTTCACTAAAATTTTTATTAGATAGTGAGAAGATCCCATCCTCAAAGCTTGGAAAAATGTTTCCTAAYTTTACCTCATCTGATATTTCAACTAGCCTTCCAATCAAAGGTAATGAAGGATGAATGCATTTCACAAAAGAATTCTTTTTGTGAAAACAGTTTAGCAGACACTCCAGAATTTTTAAATGTGGGTTGATACTTAGGATATTGTCATTATATATGTTTGTTTTTTGGAGCTTTTATTTACAAACAGGAGCTSGCTTGWGTTGAATCATAGTCAAAATGCTGTGGAAAAGGTTCTATTTCTATTCAGAAATCTCCAGCTCCGGTTGACCCCAATATCAATTTATACATTATTTTCAAATTCCTCTTTTGTTAAATACATTAGACAAGTAAACAGTGTAGTAGTACCAGTTGTTAAGTCTAAATATTAAGATATCTATAGAGGAGCATCGTTTTGACTTGCTGGTCAAGTTTCAGTTTTGATAGTTTACAACTTGAATCACAAAGTTCCGCATACCTTTTAGCTCCAACTGGTCCACTTAATCCTCCAAAAGGAACTGCATATATGGTTGAGAAGTTGCCCTTTAKGATATCCCTCTTACTTTAATCTAATGCCCTTCTCAAATGTTATGCACAAATCTCAAAATAATTAGAGAACYACAGAATCTGTTGGATAAGTCAAGCTTGGATASTGTCAAATCAGAAGTTACCCGCACTGATTCAGTTGCTATTTGTACTTCGGRTAAAAATTTAAAAAAACTTGGTATTGTCTTTAATAAASAAGGTACTTTTCSTTACAGTTACTGTGCTTTCAAAAAAAGAAATGAAAGCAGGTTTCCAGATACTTTGGTTAAAGCTATTGTTTTTCAGATGGCCTTTATTACACATCCTCTTATATGTTGGAAAAGTTTCGATTATGCTGCCTTTACCMGAAGACCAGAATTTGGATTTCGTTCACAACAAAAAATTACTGGGCAAGAATTGATTTGTTCGTTCATGCAATTTAAAGAATAATGGAGTTCATTTATTACTGATGGGTKGCAGAGTACCAAAATTATTTTTAGTCAGCTCTTATGCTCTGTTAGAACAAGATCGATTATTCTATTTTCATTCTCAAAACAATTTAGACTTATTTGCAGAAGATGGGGAAATTAGACTAACTTCCAGTCATGTTGGGTCTCGAAGAAATTATAAAGAAAAACTTCAATATGCAAYTTCCATCGTTGAGCAATATAGTAACCCCAAATTTTATAGTACTTTTACTGGTAATCTAGCTTGCGATGAACTCAAAACTTTTAAAAATTTTTCTGCAAAATCAACGCCGATTAGTGAATATATTCATATATTTCAGCTGAAGGTTGATTGAAGGATAAAACAAAATGCAAATTTTTCTTTTTTTGGGAAATACAATGCTTATGTCCAAAAGGTTCAGATTCAAAAACGAAGAAATATCCATATTCTTAAGGTAGTTTGGGTAGAATATTTYGAGGAATTTTAGGAAGTTCAGAAAATATTCCTTGATTTTASAAAGCAATATAGGAATGTTGATGCTACGAAATCATGGATTGAAAAAACAAGGTTTAGGTTTTTTTTTGTTACGTTTCCAACAATTCATCCCAGTAATWCAGAAAACTATTATTTAAACCCAGCATTACATACAGCTATCTCTACTAATATTTCTGAGGAGAGTAAAGTAAATGGTTCTTTTAAAAACAATTGTAAATAAAATGTTGGGAATCTTTGACGGCAACCGGGTTTTCAAATTGGATTTTATCTTCTGCTTCCAATCCATTACTATTACCAAAGGTTTTAGGATTTGGATTTGGTTAATATAYCAGAGAGACTCCTCCAATAGTTGGGGATGCCGATCCAGCAGTTTTAATACAAAATAGTTATATTTTTGGAAGACTTACTCAAGACATTATTCCTTATCATAAATAGAAATACATCTCTACTTCTTATCAAGTTATTTTGAATGCAGCTTTGCCAAGTGTTAATGAATATTTGTATGAACATATTAAACAGTTCAAAAAAACAGAATTTGTTTTCTTTGATCTTGCCAATGCGGATATTATAAATWATCTATTAGATGAACAATTGTCGATTCCGGCGGAAGAAATCTAGGTTAAGCGCTTTAGCACAAGATATCAGAAATAATAAATATAAATTTTTTATTAACCAAAGATGCGTTTATAATACTTTACCTCACGCAATTCAAGATAAAAAAGATAATTTTACAATCCATGGATTCTACTAACATAGCACAACAGTAAGAGGGAAAATGTGATTGATCATCACTTTAATTCAACGATTTGAGGTTCMAAATTTACAGTCTGTGGCGTCGAATCAACTGGTATAGCGCCACTTCAATTCACATGAGGAATGACAGGGCATTCTATGTTTAAAATACCTTTGTGATCCTGTTGGSTTTGTTGATCTTTGTACACAATTTAATTTTTAAGCATTTAAATGTCTTAAAGACATGGATCTCATTAATTGGGATGAGATTAGTATCTCAAGAAAATAAGTGTTGAATATGTTCATTCATTTTTCCGTCAAATTACTTATAGGTATATATCCGATTTAGAAATAAGATTGAAATTTAAATTGTTGATTTTGCTCAGTTTTTAGCTGTCTTCATAAGACGCGCCGTTGCTGCAGTCACAGCTTGTTTAACAAACCCACTGGGTTTTGATAAATGTCCAGTGTTTTCCAGAAAATGTACGAGTACCTTAGTTGAATTYTTATCGTATGGTCTACTTAACATTTATTGAATAATTGAGTCTATTTGAAACCACCAAAAATGAATCCGTTCCTTCATTTGTTAACCATGTCGGTAGAATTGAAGATGTAATAACACAAGTGTTCCCTGATACTTCTCTATTTTTATTAGAGTACTTTCCACTTAACTGCATTATTTGTACCAACAATATTCCTGTTGAGTATGTGAATGAATTATGTTGTTCTAAATTTGCCTCTTTCGAAGTGACTACASAGTTTTCTGTTGAATCTTTTTATAAAGGTACYACTCAGCTTAATCCCCCAACCAATGGATAATTCTCATAAACATTATCGTAGTTTTGCTTGCTTGCTCAATTTCACTATCGCCRGGAGCTCCTATAATATTTTCTGTCAACATTAATATTAAAACGGGTTTGGTTAATGGGTTAAGAATGATTGTAAATTCAGTTAATTCAGATCTCATTTTTGCMGACTATTTATCTCCTACAAGTGATGGAATACAATCCTTTGCAATAACCAGAAAAATTAATATATCTTATTTAGCCTTTCTTGGGTATAAGATTGTAAGATACGCGTTCCCTATTAACTTGGTGTTTCCTTCGACTGTTCATAAATTCCAAGGGTTATCATTCSACAGGTTGGATATCCTTTTGGATTAACAACCTTTCACGGATGGACAATTATATGTTGTCCTGAGTTGGGCAAAAAATGCTGAAAATTTCTGTGTAGTCTTTGCTGACAAAGTTTCATATCCTATTAAGAATTTCCAGGACGAAGAGGTCATGAATTCAATTTAAGCTTTTTTTTTTTTTTTTTACATACCATTAATTTCCTAATAAACATTTAATTATTTCAACAACATACAACTTAATGCTTTGTTTAGTTATGGTCATTCAAGCCCTGAACAGACAAAAACTTAATCAATTGTATTCTACGGTGTTTATTGAATTATTACAGATGGGTGCGTCTAACGATTCTACGAAAATCAAATACCATCCTTTGAACTATAGTTTCAATCTTTTATTCCAGCAACTAAGGTAGTAAAAATTTTTTGTCTTACCTGTTACGAAATAAAACCGAAATTATACCGCTTTTTTTWGCCTGACAGAAGAATTAAAGCCGAACTTTTATTTTTTACATACAATAAAAAATGTCAATTTTTCGCCGAAAAACGACAATTCCAAAAGTGCATTGTTTCGCCMAGTTTTCTTGCTAAGGGCAATCTGAAATCCAACGTTTTTATAAAGTTCCCTACTCACCCTAACAAGGGGATAAGATTCTGGTGTTGGCGAAATTTGAAACCTTAATGTTTGTTGGATTACTATTACTTGAGAAGAACTTGGMAATATCTTGTGGAATTATCTGTCAATAATTGAAACTTATTTTTTTTTCGACCATATAGTTTTCTACCGTAAAGTGGTTGTCTGGCTSTACCTAGTGTCCGACATCCCACTTACCCTGTTGAATCAGAAAATACATTTTATGGAGTTTAAATATTTAATTATGTTAATGAAAATAATTGTATAATGTTTTCTTAAAAACAACACATATATTTTGCATATATATTAAGAATTCTATATAAAATGTTTAGAAGCTCACTATTACACATAAAGATTTAAAGATATATATGAAACTATTTACACAAATTTAATAGTTTAAAGAATAGAATAAAAAGATTCAACTTAAAAGCAAATCAGATAGAATAATTTAATCTTCTTTTCTTTCTCATAGCTCTAAGATCAATAAACCTCTGGGGGACATCAATCTGTTTTACAACAAATTTAGTGTAAACTCTATTATTCATCATTTTTTTATAGTTCARCGTTAATAGTAAATTTATTATMAAGCAGATCTTTTTCTTCCATAAAATCATAGAAATCATCGCGAGTCGTGCTTTCGAACTGTTCTAAAGTAAGATCAGTACCTAAAACCCCAGAAATATTATCTCTGAAAAGTGTTAAACTACCAGATTCACCTGAATCATTGAAAAAGATAACAGTAAGTTTAAAAATATTACCGACATCATTTTTACGACAAGTACAATTATCATTTCTTTTTAATCAATTTTTGCACACTACATAAGATGCATTTTCTGTATTAACCAGACCAACACTGCCATGTGTAAGTGTATATTGTTTAGCATTCCATGAAGCATCTAAACTATTCAAAACAGCAATGAAAGATTKCAGTTCATCAACTGTTGATTGACTGCCACCAAMATTATGATAATCACCTTCTGTAACTGCGGAGCTTAAAGGACTTTATGTATAATCTTGAGCTTTACATGCGGAATTCGGAGAATTTAATTGTAGATTCAGGTAATGTAGCATTCGATAAATTTTTCCTTTTTTTAGGACTTGGAGTAATAATAGATTGATTGCATTTTCAGAACCACTGGAGTCATCTTCTGAATCAGAGAATGAGCTTATAGAAGAAATGACTACTGCATTTGATTTGAAGTTCGTTTTATTTGATTTTGATTTCTTTTTATTTGATTTTGATTCATTTTCTTTAATTTTTTTACCCCTCCTAAATATTTCCTGAATTATTATAATTMTTATTATTAAATTGATGTATTAGAAGAGRGAATTGAAAATGAAGAAAATTTATTGTTTTACAAAATAACTTSTAAAATGAGTGTCTAGTTGCCTTTTTATATTTTACTTTTCATTTCGAATGGGTTCTGAAAGTTATTGGGGAAAGTAATTATTTTCTGTTTTGGGCCATCAGTTCCATTAGTCCTACTTCCATCTKGATTTTTAAACAACCGCCATTTAGATACACCCGGTAGGTTTCKCCGTCCCACCACAGATCTTAGACCCCGGTGTAACCCAATTGGGATAGAATTTTTGGGCTGAATGGGTTACTTTCCCGTTGGGAACACAATGACCTTTTTTCCGGAAATTAACCAATGTAAGTAGTACTAATCGTMTGGTTTTCGTACCATTCAATAAAATGTAGACCCATATTAGGCGCAARTAAATACTTTTTATAATAAATGCATATCGACTTACATATGCTAGATGTCCACCATCCCATCCGTCTTATTTCAGCACAACGTTTGRCAAAGGGATTTTAACCCAAATTAATAAAAAAATGGTTTTCTGGTTATTTAGTTTTTATTTCGATGTAATTTGATCAATACAGAATATTTTAACATCCCAGTACTGTCGTAGGAAAGCCTTTAGAAAATAGCATAGTGTCGGTCYTTGTTTGAGTCTTACTTGCATTCGCAGAAGGCGCAATATCGAGGTATTATGCCAAATTTCGAAAAGSAAAATCACTACGACATGAACCCCTCCCAAAATCRAAAWTTGGTCCCGTTATTTTGTTCTACGACAAGCGTCCTTCATACTGGTTATTATATGGGAATCCTGTACATAATTTTATTATTAGGATTTCACCAATTATAGTATATTCCGGTTTGATTTGGTCTCTTCTTTGGCTCGAAAGAATATCGCTTGAATATTGSAACGTTTGTTAAAGATTTTCGCGGATATGCTACTATCCCCCTGAAAGCAGCTCATTTCCAATTCCTACATCGGAATTAAAAAATAGATTTTTGTTTTCCAATGCTTTGTCCTAACCCGCTGTCCCAAACSCCTTTCCKAATGATTGTCCTYAATCACGGTGCCACACACTGGTGCCACATAATAGTCTTACATTCTGGTCCCAGACCCTGGTCCCAAACCCTCAGTCTTTAACTTCAGGACTTAAAGCCTCCAGTTATCCTCTCTATATCCTTGGCACCTTACATTGGCGGGAGGAGGGTTCGAAAAATAAAGAGTGAAATAAGGACAACCCCCCAGGCCCTTGATTATGGCCAAGGTTAAGTAGAACCAATAGTTAATAAGGTAAAAAATAAGGCGCTAAAATTTCGGTTAAACAAAATTAAGGTGTTTTTTACAGCACCTTTATTTTTTTTTGTCAGTAAAAAATAAGGACCCTGAGTTACCTAAGAGGTTTAACAGCCCTAAATTAAAGCAAAACATTAAGGCCCAAAAGTTAGGCCAAAAATAAGGTGAAAAAAAAAATTTAAAATTTATATAAATTATATAACATTATATTTGTTGAAAAGATAGAASCAAATTGTTGAAAATAAAAAATTAATCTCTTAATTTTTTAGAATAAATAAGGTGAGCGAATTCAATGGACTCAGTAGAAAGATTAAAAAATTTGTCCTTAAACAATTTTTTAACCTCTTTAAGGTTAAGGCAATTTACTTTTCTTRTTTTTTTTATTTTTTTTATCTGTTTCTTGACTTTTGAAAAATTTAATTAAGTGAGAAACAACGTGATCAGGATTAAGAACATGTCATTTAGGAGCTTCAGCAGAATTTTGATAATATACCTTATTATTATCAACCGAAAAACGACGTTGACCGTTAGTAATTTGAGAAGCGGTAAGAGTAGTTGTATCTTTTTTGAAGTCACTCTTAACAAAATCATATGGTTTAGAGGAAACTTTAACATTAACTGTCTCATAAGCAGAAATTCTGGCTTCAAGTTTATTAATAACCAGCTTTAAACTACCAACTTGTTGTTGAAATTTAAATTTTGCTTCAARTTTTTCTAATAATTTTTCATCCCGACTTTTTTTTAAGGCAGCATCAATAGGTTTTCTACCAATAATAAGRAAAGACCCATCAAGATAAGAATCACGACTWAAATACACATTATGTCTATTACGTGTATAACTGTAAAGCACCATTWAAATTTGAATTTTTAAATCACATCTGCTAAAAACTGGATTTAAATGTTTATCGAAAAATTTAGGCCATCTAATTTTTTTAACATGTTCATCATTAAGCAGAAAATTTTCAMCTGCATCACTAACAAATTTATCTTCAGGAGATCAATTAATGTAAAGARTATTGATACTATTATATCCAATAATTGWATYATTTTCATTATTAAAACATATAGTATTTTGATTTAGAAGCCATACTCTTTGCATTTTTGATAAATACTTMATATAATCAACAGGTACACCACTAGAATACACTAATATCTCATTATCTCCTATGACATCATTTAATAACAGTTTGTAAATCTTTAATATAATTTTCTTTTTTTCTTCATCAGGAAAACAATAATCATTATCAATTTTATTTGAATGATAACAAACTTTTTTAGTTGATTCAGGCTTAGGATCAGGGGTAATGAAAGTAAAATCAGGTAAATTTTGTGATTCATGATGAGGTGATGAAGATGCAGCAACATTAGGTGTTGAAGGTGAAGAACCTTCTAGTGAATGAGGTATCTTACAATTGGAAGGAGTAGAAGAAGCATTAGGTGATCGTGAAGCTTCTTAAGATGAATGTGAATGAGAATCTGTTGCTGTATCTGTAGTTGGTGAAGGGGTTAAACCTGTAACTGGTGCGGTGGAAGGTGAAGGAGAAGTACTTATGTTGCTGGTGTATCTACTTCTGGAGTAGTTGATGAATTATTTGATTCAGTTGTTGCGTTTGGCGAAGACATTTTATTCAAAATAAGGTCATTTGATAAAAAATAATGTTATTAATAAGGYGAATTGATAAACAATAAAGTAATAACACCGAAGATAATTTAAAAGCCAGAAAATAAGGGAGATTTCAAGGTWGTTTATACTGTAACAAAAGGTCGATTTCTCGACAAAAAAGCCGATTTCCCGCCAGGACTCAATTAAGGCCGACCGATTTTCCATCACGCCACGCTTCAAAGTTCTAGCCGGAGCAAAGTGACCTGGTCATTCGGTGTATCAGGCCACTCAACTGTAGAAGACAATAAGGGGACTCATACGGCAAAATTTTCCCCTCAGGTATTCAGTGTGTCTGGCCATAACTCATACCACTCCTGGCCCAATAGCTCGGTACACTATTATCCCGCACCTGCTCTAATTATCTTAGTCCTAATCCACSGGCACATGGAACCATTCGCCCTGCCGTTCCTAGAGCTTTATTTCTCAGTTCGCTGAAGGCTTATCATAAGGCCGTATTTGAGTGTTATTTACGTTGTGTTAATCCTTACAGTATAAGGGGACTCGCATGCTCTCSCGGTCCCGTTGGGGATACTCACCCCTCCCTGCGCCTTGTTTTGTAATTTTTATCAYCTTATAGTTTTTATGTATGGTCAACACTAATTAAAATACACCGCGGCATATAAGGCCAAATTCAGGATAACCTTACAGCAAAAACTCTCTTTCTGTCGGTAATAAGCCCCTTAAATCATCAGTAAGATATCTTTATTCATTTATAGTTTTAGGAGCACTTAAGGAGCACTTTAGAAAAAAGTAACGAACAATTAAGGACTACTTGAGGGACAATATAGGAAAATTTTAGGATCAGATAAGGGACAATTATGTCTAATTTAAGGATTATTTTAGGATCAATTAAAGGCTAATTAAGGAACAATTTAGGTTGATTTTAGGTTTATTTTAGGATAAATTAAAGAACAAATAAAGAACAAATAAGGAAAAAATAAGGATCAAATAAATAAATAGATTAAAAATAAATTAGGATCAAATCAAAATCAACTCAAGGATAACCTACGGCTTCATCTACATTTTTAAAGAAGAAATAAAGGAAACTACTTTAAACTTTACCGTATAATATATCTTCCAAAACTACAATAAAATTTTCTATTGTGCAGGTGCAATACAGGTATCACATTAGAAATAACTTGTCACTTTTCAAAACGATCATAAAAAATGCACCTTAGTTACTTGATCCCCATTACTGTGAAAGGCAATCTTGTACGGAATCGTTCTGGGCACTCAAATAAGTATTGAGTACGAATTTTCGAAGACCTTAGGACGCCTGTAGTTATGACACACACTGACAGAATCACTTACCAATCCGGCGATAAAAAGGGACAGAGGCTATCGAGCTAGACTCAAGAGTAAATCCAGCAACGATTACTAAATAAATATATTTAATAACATACAGGCCTACCTTCCCAGTCGATCAAATAAACAGCCAACAATATACAGTTATCCCTACAATCTATTTACGATAGGCCTATACTACTTAGAGCATACCATTTAYAGTTATCTCTAYCGCATACTCCCTAAAGTTATCCCTACAGTATACCACTTAAAATAGGCCTACCCTTTCAAATCTACATACAGTATTTACAGTATATATTCTATTTACCACTAACTATTYGTTAGCTTTCTTTACCACCTCTATCTAAACAATTTGAAAGTCCGGTCAGTCAGACAATAAATTATACTACGAGCTTTTTAACCGCAACAACTTTAATAAGTACCTTTCGCTACAGCATWAAGAAGCAGACCTAGTTATATACTATTGGACTAAGGTTTCCTGTCCAAATGAGGGAATGCCCGATTAGGACTCACAATATGGATTAGGATGTTAGCAAGGAAAAACAAGAATTTATGAGCGGAAATTTAGTTCCGTAGCCGGTTATACGGACAATTTTTCTTTCATTTTTTCTCCAATATTTTATAATTAATTAGATTTGATAACCTTGATTAACAAAATAATATTAATTTATATTATTAAACTGATGTATATAAATAATTTTTGTTTTTTTCTTAATATTTATTGATCCTATACAATTATYTCTTATTCAATATCATTAGTTAATGGTATTGTATTGATTGATTATTAATTATCATATTAAAATTCGAAAATTTCTTTGTTTTCTGAAAAGTAAACAAGTCGTTGGTATTTCTATCAGCCATTTGTCCTCGTACCTTCTATCAACTGCTTTTTCCAAAACATTTTTAAGACCTYTTTTAACGGAATTTTTTTGTAAGCTATGTTGGAAATAATAAAGTTATATATATGCAAGGGCATATATTGGTACTAACACCATAGGTGGTGAAGGTCAAAACGACACGTAT
>BCKQ01000038.1:0-16311 GCA_001600695.1 Ascoidea asiatica
AAAAAAATTGTGTCTGGGGAAAAGGGCAGGTACCTGAGAATGTTTTTAAAACACCTACGCCACACTGCACCGTCACATTGATGCCAACTATGGTGAAACAGGAAAGGGTTGTGGATCCGGTGGACACAAACACCTATCCCTTCTATTTAGTGGTCCCATTGTGCTTCTTGAAATTAGAGTTTAATTCCTAGGAAGCATCCACAGGTTGGATCACCTGGAAACGCAGGGCATTGCGGTTAACATGTTCATTTTACGGAAATTCTTCCGATTTTGATAGCCCGGTCCTATGAGTTTATATTATCTCGTTTAGATTTTTTCCAAAGAAGTCCACGGTAACAATACAAAATTTCACACGAAAGGCGGTGCTGACTACTTTTGAGAAGCTTAATTTCAATAATTGAACGCAGTCAACCGGAACTCACCGCCGGCAGGAGAAGTTTCAAGAAGGGAATGAATACTAAGGAGCAGATCCCTAAATTTGTTAACCAACAGTAGAATTGTATATCTACAAGTCACCGTATGATTACTGAACTTCCAAGCATCACCAATTACAACTTCAATCAGGCTCACTCGAGGAATTCTCAGGAACCGCACATTCTAGCTGTAAAATAATCGAATCTTAAGCGATATTCAATACCGATACTCGCTCATTTCACATATTTTGCAAACATTGTTGTCTGTTTTTATTGCAAACGGTAACAAATTTGAGTTTATGCCAGCGGCCAAGATTATGGTTTTGGCTGAAGTGAGCCAGGAGTTTCTCTTTAATACAACCGATATTTTTGTTTTCGAACAAGTGGACCAAAAATGACGGCCTGCTTTGTATAAAAGGAACTAAAGTTCATTCAAGTATTGATTTTTTTGGGCTTCAGCTTCGGCTTCAAAGGTGCTTCAAATCCGCGGAAGCAGATGGGATGATAATAAACAAACCAATTTTAAACTCCGGTTGGTTGGAAAAGATTCTGGTCCGAGAAAAATAGTGGATTGACTTGACTTCTAGCAGTTTGCATTTGCATGCGACTAAGGGCATGTCATGTTTTAAGCATATATTTTGGAGCTAGATACAGTTCAATATCGGTTGGTTCACGAGCAACTCTTTTATGTACCGAAATTTGATGTAGAACAAGTACCATTTGGACGACTGCAATGCAGTTATTGAACTTCAGCTGATTCCGATGGTGCATCGTGTTCGGATTGTTGTCCCACGTGGCGCAACAATGCAGAATTCAATGGCGGTCCATCCCTGAAAAAAGAATATCTATAAGTCCAAAGCGCATTTGTTACCCAACTAACAAGTCGAGTATAACTGCCACCTGATCTGGCTAGAGTTTAGGCAGTGCCGTAGCCCAACATCCATTAAATTCATTAACAGTTTTGGTTGTACCACCTTCGCTACCAGTAAAATGTTAGGTCACGTAGACATTTCAACTTAAGGAACGAATGATTATTTTAACTTTCCGAATGAATAATCTTATGAGGTCTGCATTGTTGAATGCATGTTCAGAGATTAAATCACTCTCGTAGTGCACTGAAATATTTGAAGAAGTAACTTTTCTGATCATGTACTTGTTTAAAGCAATATTAATGAGTTTTAATGCACCTTCTAATTCAGTATTCGTTTGATTATCTTGATTTGTTAATCTGGTTTGTATTTAATTATTTTTCTTGTTTGTTTCATTCATGTGGTTCCCTTCATTTATTAAGAAAGTTTTTATATGCTGAATTAAAGACTAAGATTCATTAAACATCTGTAATATGGTCTCGTTTTTGTCCGAATTTTCGTTACCGAGTGTATTTTGTATTCCGAATGGACAGTAATAATTTATTGCTGGGCAAGACATGACCTGGAAAGACATTAACTTCTTTTCTTAACGATTTTTTATATTATAAGTTCATTAACGTAGCTGGATACCTACCTTAATGAAAGGTAGTTGTAACAACGGACGGAATGATTAAGCAAAACAATAAGCGGGCAACAGGTTGCTTCAATTTCAGGAAGGAGAAGTGGAATCAGATAGAGAGTTACAGTCGTAACTAAGTCTGCTTGTAAGATCTATTTGAGTAGCTGCGCAGCTTATATAATTTTAAGCTGATGGTAGATGTTCATAGACACCGTGAATGATACCTATTTGATTTAAGCGCTAAGTCTGTTAATTCCATTCTGCATTTCTACACATATAATATTCCAGCAGATTTTTCAAAGAGGATAGTAGTCTTTTTCTAAACTTGAAACCTACTTTTGGATACTTCCAAAATTCTTTGATATTTGGAAGCAAATTTGTTACGAAAAAATCTTTGTTTTTGAGGCAGACACGCTCAGAGCAAGGATATAGCCTTCATCTGAGCGTTATTTAAAAACAACTTGTAGCTAGTTTTTCGTTGCTTAAAAGCGGTTCAAACTTTGCAAGCAGGTTCTTCGAATCAAGGGGTTTTCTGAAAATATTTTTTTTTAAGAATATGGACAATTGATAAAGCAGGTAGCCATCAAAAAACACTGTATCGGCTCATTATCGTTTCAATATCCTCGGGGAGGCTCATTGTGAGGTCGGCGCGGGCGCTGTAGGCCACCAACTTTTGTCGTTTCCAGCGCTCAGCCACAAAACTTCCCGGTGAAATACTAATTTCCAATTTTTTAGAACAAGAACGATAGACTGATTTTTTTTATGTCTAACATATTTGAATATCTTATATAAGATTTCGGAAAAGTAAATTTCCACATCGGATTCAATGCTCACCGCTTCCACATGCGGTTTCATATGCTTCCTCATCTGCAATAATAAAATTTGTTACTGAAACCTTATTAACATCCGTCCAGCCGTTCTGTCTCTTTTTATCCGGAAACCCTTAACGTCTGTTCCCTTCTTATTGGAAACGGCTAGCTCTAACTTGGCTTGATACTGAAGCAATTAAATTAGTGTAAACAATCCTTTGTGTGGCCAATGAACTTTAGGTAACCATGTGATCTTTATAACATTGTCGGATCTGTTAGAAGAGTTGCATGATCKGCTAAAACATACTCGGTTTATGGTTTAGGTATCTATTTAAGTTGTCAATCTGCAAAGATGAAATTTAGTCATCTTCTTACGACTTTTATAGTCAGTAASACAAAATACATTTATATTTCTTATTCTTTATTAAGCCTAAGTACTTCAGYAAAAWATATAATATAATATTTGTTTCTTTAACTATTTCTAAYCCTTTATTTCAATAATATATTAGAATTCAAGTTTCATCAATAAATAAATAAAAAATTTTTAAATTTACTCAAGCTTTAAAAGCTTTACATAAAATTTTTTAAATATCACTCAGCGCTTAATTTTTTAATCATTCTTATTTTTTTAAATTASTATTTCRGTATTAATAGTTTCAAAGTTATTAATTCTTGTTTATTCTGTTCATCTTTATAAATATTATAGACTTTCTAACTGTTTAAATAAACATTAATATTAATTTCTTCGTTTAAATTCATCTATAATAATTTTATATCCTACTGATCAACTATATCGTTCAAATTATTTGATTAGTATTTAAAATTTCAATCTTTATGAAAAATATTCCTGAATTRAAACCAAATGTAAAATCTTCTCTTTTGTTACTACTTTATTTTTTAARTCTTTTATTTCTTCASAGATCTCAATTTGTTCTGTTTTTGAATACATATTATCGGCGACATCGGAAGCGGTTAGCGGCTKGTTGGAATAGYGGGAAATCAAAAAACCTTTWGATTTGGCGCACCCTCTACCAAGATCCTAGGATCTACCATAACATGAGRACAAGATAGGTCCTGCACCTGACCAAGTTTTTAACAACAAGAACCCTGAATGTATTCATCCGAACGCTAACTATATATACAGCTCTTTTGCAAACGCTTTAAAAATCTGGATAATAAACGAWCTTTGCAAAGTAACGTGAACCTACTACTATTCCTTTTGCTTGGGCCACCGACAAAGGGAACTCAACTTCTGTAATCAGTTCGATTTTGATAGAGATAAAATAAATAATCTTCGATAATATGATTTGAGTAGCAATCTCCCTCATTTCTAAGGGAGTTAATATTTGAAACTGTTGATCTGCATGGGTTAACCTGCACATGGCGGAAGGAATGACTGCTGGGGGGCTTGAAACCTGATGCAATTAATTGCTCACGGTAAACTGCTAGAAAAAGGAAGAATGTTTTTTTTTTTAATTTTTTCCTTTGTTGTGCCTTTTCCTCAAGAGGATCACATTTTTCAATTGATTCATAACCTAAATCTATTTAGTAGACTTTAGGTGGTAAGTTAACAACAAATGCAGGAACCAAAGTTTGTAAATCAAATTTCGGAAAAAAACAAAAATTTGATAATTGTAATAATGATAATCATAATCATACTAAGAACAAGAATAATAATAACTTTAATAATAATAATAATAATAATGATAATGATAATAATAATACTGATAATACTATTATATGATAATAATAAAACTGATATTAATCTCAGTAATAGATATTCATTAACCAAAACATTCTTCGAAAAAGAAAACGCAGCTGTTCCTGTTATACAATTTTGGTTTACACTATTGCTCATGCAAGTTATTATTCACAGAAAAAGACCGGTTTATATTAAATTAAACTGCATTAGGAATCTTAAATATGTTATTCAATACYTTTCTCTTCTCTATTTGTGTTTTTTGTTTAAGAAAAAAATTTTCTACTCTGCTTTAGTTTTTTTATCTCGTTCCAATAATACAACTTTGCTTTTAAAATGGAAGCAACCACCTTGATTGACCTTAATGCATCATCAGTTGAAAATCCAAAGAAAGACAGCTCGCCTACTATAATTTCAGAATCTTGGCGTCATGACAGTTTGGTTCAGCTTTCAATACCAGGCACATATTTTTAGAATGTTCCGAGGGTTACTTGGTGCAGGATTTGTTGTTATACAAAAGTTTTGTTTTCTATTTGAATCCTAACATGTATCCCTTATTCTAATCAAATGGGGTTTCAAATAAATTTACCCTCATGTTTCTAACATCATCTAGATGGTCTGCAGAGTTTGGTACAGAGCATGTGGAGCAATGTTTTTTTGGTTATTCCCTATTTCTATCACAACGATTGGCTACCAGTCTTTGCCCAAATTAAATTGGACAGAAAGGATGCCACCTGTTATATTTTAGACTCCTTATCTGGTTCAAAAAATTTAGAAGCCTTGAAAAAAGATCTTCAGCTATTGCGTTCGTACCTGCTTAGTTTCCGTTCTAATTCAATTAGTATCAAACTAATATTCATAGAGCTGGACAGTCAAAAGACCAGTTATTCCTGTCGTTACTTTGCAGCGTAATACTTTACTGCTCTCGTTCAACTCATTCAAACAAAAGTGTCTATTACTGGTACTGATATATTTAGAAGTTGCTGCCAAACATCACAACATTTCATTGACACTTTAAAAGAGTCTCTTTATAAGAACATTCATAAAGAAATTCTACTTCCAAAAAATAAACACGGTTTTCCAATAGACTATGACTTAGCATTCAAACTTTCACATATCTCAAAAAGAGAGTTGGATACAAAAACTAATTCAAGTGAAGAATTAAACTAGAAAAAGAACCTTAGTCATCTTAACAATATTGAGAGGAACCATTAAGCCTAGGACACCTTTCGGACAAAAATCATTTGAGGAAACAGGTTCGAAGCCGTTTGATGGCTCAAGAAGAGAGATCTTTGTAGATTATTGATCCAACTTGGCCACCCAAAAAATTCAATCSTTTAGCTSTCCCTCTCGTWCTCTCAATTCAAAAGGGAAAGGAAGTTTTACTAAAGAGAGTGGAAATGACGGTTCATTTAACTTACTAAGAGRCAAAAGTATCTGWTGTTTTCTTCACAAGAGGTAATCACCGACATGTAGGATCGTAGCGGTGTTTACTTCCACTGGAAAAACATTATCCGAGACACATTAAAAATTAACAATTGTCAATTACAAAGTAATAGTTCAATTTTACATTCGATAGATAAAAAGTTTAGTGCGTTCTTGTATGATGTAGCCGAGAAGGAAGATGTTGAAATTTTCCGTATTCAAAAGAAATCTACTTTTACSCAAGAAATGTATGATGTTTTTTTTGATAACGAAAAGGAMAAACTGGTGGATTTCTTACAAGCTATGCATAAAACTATCTGTGACCTCAAAAAAAGATTGAGCCTCTCTGAACAAGAATTGAGTACTATTGAACGTTTCTTTAATAACACTCCTGATAGTTCTTTGGTAGAAASGGTAAGTAGAATAAAAAAAACCTACTCCCCTATTGACAACCAAATATTTTGTTGGAGAAAAATACTTGTACTTTATATAGAAACAATAGCAGACGTAAACCTTTGGTTGCATCAATCAAAAGGAAGGTGTAGGAAGACCTCCCAGTTTGGTGGAAGCCTGCTSAAAGAAATGTTTTAAAATGTTCMTAATAGATTTTTAGACGCAATAAAACTTGYTGCTTGATATGCTTAAAACWGTCAGTTACTAAGCCAGTCKGAGAGTTAAATTTTGTCACGTCTTCCCATAGCTTTTAGGAAAGAGTACAGGATGCCTTAATAGATACGTGAAGCACTGGSTCAATTAAAGAGYATAACCTATTGATTGACCGAAAAAAGTCGTTTGCAGATATTGACCCCAGGCAGAAACGTATATTTTAAAAAACTGACATTAAMTCTAAAATTCCAAATCACTAGAACATATTGAGAACAAAGATGATGATATTAAGGAATATAAGTGGAATATTCATTTCTGCGTTCGTTTTAGTAAATTTAGTTGCTGTGTTGGCCCCTAATCAATAAGCGTGCCCCTTTGGTCGAAAAGATTATGCTTAAGTTTTTGAATACTSTTAATACACCATCAATGCTCCAAATGGTTAACGGCMGATAATTTACAAATAACACTATTCCCCAATTATGCAAGGATAAAAACATCAAACTAATTTGAATACTAACAAATTCAAAGGCAAACGKGCTTATGCYAAAGTACCCCCATATTAAAAGTGGAGCTMGGTTGACTAATGTATATCTATGAAAGTGAAAATCGGTCTTCATTTCTAGACCATGCTGTATACTCAAGAAATAACAATCACAGCCGTGATACTGGTCCTACACYGTATGCAGCTCTATMTCTCCATGCCCACARATTACCGTATCCAAATATTGACCRAAAAGCAAAACAAAACACAATTGATTCAATCTGCGGAGCTGAATCTTCAAACAACGGGGAACTGTATTGCKCAGGAATTTCARCCAATTATTCTAAAATTATTACCAGGAGTAACACGTACATGAACCTAACAGATAAGCAACGTAATGATCCGACTGCTAGCAAAACACTCAAGTTATATGACAAGGTAAAGGTGGCATTCAATAAAGAAGATATTGTTCGAAGAATAGCAGACAAATCCTGTCTTGGTTATGCTACAASAATCATGGACAGTTCCCAAGATGAACCAAAAGACTTCTATAAAGTTGCATCCAAACCGGAATGTTAGAAAATGCTTTTATGTACTCTGAATTGGRAAAGATTTAGGCGGAAGTCGATGTWGGTTTTCCTGTATCAGCAGATTTGATTACACATAGTGGCAGTCTGCCGRGTGTTAGTAAACATATTTTACCTTTGAATGAATTCGAATCAGGAAASCTTGTTGTTCCGCAGGAAGAAGCTAAAAATTTCAAAATAATTATATCATGTGATTGTGCTTCACTGTGCACAGAGAGACTTGACTGCAGAAAAAAAATGGTCGGGTGCTGCCTACTAYGCCGAAATCATAACTGCCAGGMTAMATTAATTGTCYGAAGTWCAAACCTGGTAAGAAGGTATTTCCCTCAAATAGGTTTGAAGTTGTTGTTGACAAAAGGAACAGATCAATTTTAAATGTTATCTACCATTAGTAAAGGTTAAATGACTCCTATGTATGMGTTAGCTATAATTTTATAACATGTAGACAAATAAAAGGAATGCCTAGCTTTGCCGCTCAAACATTTAGGCAGTTAGTTTGACAGAGAATAATCAACAAGACTTATTCTCTCACACCGGTACTAATGACAAATTTCGTCCAAACATAAYGCTTAATCTGTTTATATATTTTCCTTTGTTCGATTACTGACGACCAATTTCATGTGAAATGCCAATCTCTCTGCAAATCGTCATTATTTGCTAACCAAACCAACCCCAAGCCCTTATCAGCTGGTTACTTTTCGCGGGCCCTGGCTAAAAAYTGGCAACCAATGTTAGTGTTTGTTTTTAAAGTKCATATGCATATAATATCAGTGTCAAWCGTTAAGTASAAAATTCTTCTCATTAGCTCATTTGGTGGAGAAAAGTTAAAAGTTCTACGTTAAAACTTCGGGCTTCTGTASTGTTCGATATTTCTTCAATACTCAATTAATTARAAGCGCTAGAGTAAACTTTCTAATCCAAGGATCAGTRTTGAGGCAATGCTTATGTTGCATGAGTCTGCAAGGATATAMCGGTTCCGAGTCYGATACATATCGATTTGCAAAGTAGCCTGCCACCTCAAAGTCAATACGATATGCTTGGTTGGTTTATAATTGCACGCTGGSTGAGTTTCACTTTTTTGGAGTTGMCCACCCACAGTATTTCAAGGAAGGCAAAATGATTCCAGTTAGTAATCAGGGATTAGATTAATGGCTATATTTTGAACTTTCGATKCAACMTGCTACTCAAATCACTGTTTAACGCAAACGGTACASTTAAACAGTAGCGTCCAATCTTGCAGTAGTTAGCGTCTACCTAATTTTTTTTTTCAATTCTTTTGAAGATCCTGATATGAAACGGAGAAACCTGGCTAGAGAAGAGAAATTTTTSTTACCCTGAGCGATTTTGTGTCTGAAATAGGTCTGCTCAAGTGCGATTCAGACATGGTTATAGGGTTAMTCCCCGTTAAATCATATTTTCATAATTCCATTTTTTAGGTCATTGAAAGCATCTACCCAAGGATAAGGCTGTTTAGTTAAAATATCCTTTAAATTTGATGTGTTTCTACACGCCTAATCACTTTGTTTAWGAGAGCTTAACCCGTGCCTTTTACTAATTCTATGAATTAGGTTATCTAACAGTATACCGCCGGCCTTGCAACAAAACATGATTGAAGSAAAAGTGGATGTAATATCTCAAGGTTTTGCTCAGTGCTTTTTAAAATAYATTTTATTATATYATTAACCTGTTTGTGCCAGCCTAAAACTCTGGCATAATTTTAATTTTTGGGCTGCTTAAGCGGGTAAAGGTATTGCARATACACATARAAGTTTTCTTTTTGGTTATATGATGTCAGGTTATGGAGAAACCCGGTTGGGTGGATCATAATTATGTCACATCTCTCACAAGCAGTTTTTATTTTGTAAATAATATAAATTACTTCTATATCAGAATATTCTTGAACATTRGCTTCTCTAATAGAACGTCAGCCCATCATTGAATGCTAACTAATCGACTTCATTAGTTATTTATAATGTAAATTTTGASACAGTCGAAAACTATTTTTCCAAATCGGTAACGGGAAGTCTCATCCTCCCCGTACCGAGTACCYAACGGAAAAAGTAGTAATGAGTATGTAAAGTTCGAATTAGGTTACCGGAGCAAAAAGTTTTTTAAACATATCACTAATAACAGTATAAATGGCCTTCTATTTATTAGTTTTGTAGTTTATAATATTAAGTATATAAAATAAGTTCGTAAATATTGCGYGATTTTTGGACGTCCGTCAAAGCATTATGGGAGCGAATTCGGTAGCTATTCAGTGGTAAAAGATTTTAATCATGTYTGATAAACTTCGTTTCAATGTTTTATAGGCAAAGCCTTTTTTATTTTTTCCCAGTTCACAATATTCTGTAATATGTACTTCTAGGCCGTTTCTTGCATTTCATTACCATTCRGTAGGAACCCAAAATGGCTTGTTAATTGTTATCTTTTAGTTTCTTAGCACAACAGTRGGGTTTCAAACACAGTGTATAACTAATTTTAGACAGCAATTTCATGCAGGACGKCTTTTTCAAATGGAAACATACTTAGCTGTAAAGTAGTAACCTGTCAGTTAGGAGGTGATTAAAGACGATTATGCTCCGATACCTTTTTTTTGGGGCTGGGTAAAAGCTAGTTATTACTTTTGTAAAGGCTGCGTGAWTCCTCTCTTTCGAGCAATGCTCAACTTTTATTCGTTGAGAGGTGCCAAATTTATCTCCATTGTTTTGATCTTTGCAAAATTATATCTGTTATTGAATGCTTGATATAAGCATAGCAGCTTTGCYAGTAACTTTTGTCAACGCTCAATATATGCATGGAACATTTGAGAGCTTTAAATGCCGACTGCTGTCTTCCAATAACATWTATTAMCTAAACCAAACTTTGATAAAAAGCCMTTCGTGTAAAGAGCTTTCTTACTGAATAAATTTTAAASGACTTATTATTCCGCTTGGAATGGCTATCGTTTGKTTTCGATAATATTGACACTGATGATAATCTSAAAAGAACTTTGCCATAATAGTAACGATAGCCTTACAAAGTAGTTTTTTATCAATCGGTGCATYAATTCAAGCTAKTGTCCTAAGAGAACCTGTGATTGAAACAAGTGACTGCAGTTGTATCCACACTAAGTAGGTGGATAATTGAAAACAAATGTTATTCCTTTCCTAGCATGAACAACATTAWAGAAAATGCAACAAATGATCAATGTTTTAAGTCCTACAGAATTCCTTTAGTTGTAGAACTATCARATCAAATTTTCAAMATGTTTTTCAATGTATTTTACAAAGAAAGTAATTTTTTAAATGATAAATGTTCAATATATGTCTTTTCTCTTTCTCATGTTCAAGAAGCTATTAATTTTATTAAAAATTCAAACAAATCTGTAAGCCCAATTGTAAATTGAAATACTACAAATGAAAGTATTATGAATAAGAGTAAAATAGTGTCTGGTAACAAATCATTTATCAATGTAATAGTTCATGGTCCCCAATTTAAATTTCATCTTATTAATCTTCCCTTATACTTTTCCATTTTAAGTATCCACTGTACTGCAAAAGATAAAAATATTTTATATTCATCAAGTCAAATAGGTAAAATAATTGCAGGWATTAATTATTCTCTTAACGTTTATTTTATTTGACAGTACAATGATGTTAGAGTTAATTCTATTCCTTTTATTGCACATAATCTGGTTCTAAAAACAATTAAGGATTACCGTTTGCTTTAAACARAGTTTCTTCCTATGTTTGAACGTTTGGCTACTGTGGTTTTCAGTGATAGTTGRAATAGAAAGAACGGTAATACATTTTTTATACTTCWTATGATACAATGGAAATTAAGCTKATTAAAAACAGTCTTGTTATTTTGAGTCCTTCAATTGATAATAAGTTTTTGAAGAAAATSAAAATTAAATCAAATGMATTATTGAAGTTAATGGAATTAGCTGATGTATCTGTTGTGAATTCTCAGTCATKTTACAAATTTACAATTTCGAATTATATTATCAAATTTTTTACTTACTATGTATTAATCAATTAACTCGTGCTAATCTATGATCTAAAAASWTCCCCTAGGGCTTCTAAGGGAGATGCAGCATGTTGTTATTCAAACGCGAGACGCTAAAGCTGAAATAGCTTTTATTGCGGATTTTGGTACCGAAAAATATCAGTATCTGATAATATTTGCCGATGGTAAATCAACAATATGTCGGCATGTTCGACCACTAAGTACCTTTAAGGTTTTGCAACAATACACCAAGCGSTTTACGACAAACTATGATAGTTGGATTAGGAGAATMCATCTATAGGTAATGATAAAGGGCAAGAGKTTGAAATATATGAAGATATTGATATTTATGATAAAAGAGTTTATGAAAATGTGGTTATGATTGATARCTTTCCGAATGMGAAAAAACAAAGTGAAGATGAATAAGATTATGAAATTATAATGACTAAGATTGATGATGAAATTATATTCAAAAATGAAGGTGATCATTCTCWTAAAGAAGAAAAAACAACTGAAAGGAATTTAGATGCATGGACAATGAATGATGATGTAAAAAAGATTGAAATATCATACGGTGAAATACTATGGACGGACAGAGATGGTGAAGTACTAGACTTAGCATACAACTTTGAAAAAATCATAGGTTCGAAAGACGACTTCTCGACAAACGAGGAAGATGTTAGAAATATTAAATCKTCCTTAAATGACATAAAATTGAAAGAAATAAATGGAAATTTAGTAATTGAGCAAAAAAATAGTCACGTGAATTTAAACAAAAAGGAAAAGTCAAATTAAAATTTTTTCTCCAGTAGAATTAGAGGAACCTGTTCTAATGCAAGCAGGGAAAGTTAAAAAGTTAAATGTTTATATTAATTCTGCTTTGGAACTAGAGAAATATCCACAAGTAGAATCAGAAAAATCAGAAAACCTAAATATTGAGATCTATGTCCAAAAAAAAAAACATTACGAGTTGTTTCGGGTAAAAATAAAAAATCAGAGAGTAAGTTTGACAAAGTCAAAACAAATAAAGTCAAAGAGTAGAAAGTTGTTTTTGTGGAGGAACGAAAAAGCTGTTAGAACATTAAATCATCATTTTATTATATAAAATGAAGTGACTGTAACACTACTTCTATTGATACCAAAAATAATAACAAAACAGTGTATGAATTGGATAAATACTGTGAAGATGATAAAGTTAAAGAAATAAGATTATCCGATTTTACTGATATGAAATGCAAGGATATTGAAGCATAAGCAATTAAAAGATCAAGAAAAGAAATAAAGAAATTAAAATTGAGCACTAGAATACAAAAGGTTTGAAATCTAGGTATGAAAACGTTGATGATGATTATAAGGTTTTGATAGAAAACCAATCCAATATAAGTTTGAAGAATATGGTAAATATGATAAGGATGAAATCTACGACTATAGTAGAGATTTTGACAATATTGGAAATCAAGGTTTCAAAAGGAAGAGAAGTGCAACTGTGCATTTGGTAAATAAACATAAGAAACAAAAAATAACAAATTCAATATTGGAAATGGTTAAAGTACTCTCACAAATAAAAGATGATGAAAAAGTCAAAAACGTTTTTAAAAAAGAAAAATTAAAAAACTTGATATCAATTTCAGTCATTGTTAATAAAGGTAATAACAAAAGCGAATTTAATGAATGARAGAAAGTTGAAATGCATAAGCTTTTGAATATGATGTTTATAAAAAAGTAAGTGTCATAATTATCAAATATGATGTAAAAGTTTTAAGAATTCATTGGGTTAATACAATAGATCCTAGTTTAATAAAGGGAATAAAATTCAAAAGTCGTTTAGTGATCCGATGAGATCAAGAGCAATCTGGAACTGATTATGATCATATTACGGGTAGTGTGCCAGTGACAAATCAATTAGAATTGAATTTAATTCTTGCAGTAGCCGCTGATATTGACACTGACATTACTCATTCGCATATTCGTTCCGCATACATAAATGCAGAATTAGTTGAAGAAATTTTTCTTTATCAATCTCGAGAGGCTAATAAACCAAGAGATGTTAKATGGATTCTTAAAAAATTTTTATACGGTTTGCCACAATCTGGATATAATTTTAATGGTTTACTAACTGAAATGTAGGAAAAAAAGGCTTTAACGTTAGTGTCGSGTGATTCAAACATTTTTTACAGTAATAAAGTASTGGATGATGATTTTGTATTAGTAAATACCTATGTGGATGATTTGTTAACTWTAGGAAAARCAAGTGTGATTAACAAGATAATTGATAATATATCAATATCTATAAAGATAAAGGAATTGGGATGCCAAAATSTCCTTGGAATAKAGTTAAACCACACAACTGATTGAATTAATTTCAAATGTGAAAAAAACGTGGTAGCTTCAGAAACTTTRGAAGAATCTCCATTAGATTATTATSAGAAACAATGTGGAAATCTGGTATGGTATTCGATGTGTACAAATCCTGATTTATCTTTTCCGATCTGTTATTTTAGCTCAAAATCWTCATACGCAACGGTAGAAGATAAACAAAAGTTAARAAATTATATGGAAAAGATAAAAGGTGTTGACACAAAAATCAAATACACCAGAAGAAAAGAAAAATTTAATAATGACATTAACACATTAGAAATATTTGTTGTTGCATAATTCGCCGGTATTAATAATTTCAAATCAACAACTGGATATTCAATATTTTCCCATAAAAAATGGATTCTGAGGAATTYATAGATCCAATAGAACGTTGCCACTAGTACTATAGYTACAGAACTAACAGCCGTCATAGAGGTATTGTWTGAAATTATCGGAACGATACATATATTKGAATAGATAKGTTACAAAAACACTGATATTTCCATCTATGMAGATAATCAAGTGGTAATAAAGAATATCAGAAATTTAACTCTAAWCAATTCCAAGAAAACTGACAGAGTTACTGTGAAATTCATAGAACAAGTGATAACGGACCTAGAAACAGATGTTCAAAAATTTGCTAGAGTAGATAATTTAGCGGAAATGTTTACTAAMTGATCATGTTTTGTTAACGTGAATAAAATGTCAGGAAAATGTGAGATGATATGCAATTTATAAAGTTCAAGAAGGAACTACAACTTCCAGATATGATTAAAATTTTAAAGAAGAYAGAAGAGGAGAGATATGTTAGTAATATTGATAATCTTACAAATCCTTACAAAGAGAAGAAGAAAAACCGACATCCTAACACCGAAATAATGATATGTTAAAAGGATTCGAAATCCACTTAATAATTTATATATGTTAGATAGTTTATATTGTTTACATCAAGTTTCTTTTTGAAGGTACGGTTGCCCGACGACAATGAGTGGCTTGGAGTTTGGGTTAATTTTAGGAGGGTTGTTTCAATAGGCAGGTGGTTTGGTGTCCCTCAAAATACATAACTGTTTCTTGATAACACAATGACGAATAAAATCGGGWAGGTAAATGAAGCGAGAATTCAAATCGCCTTTATCAGTTATTATAATTCCATTAGTATCACTCTTCCCAATATTAAGTCCACCCAGGTGTTTGTAAACTATAACTAATTCTTTTAAACCCTGATTTAAAATAGAGAAATGGAAAGGACAATTGTCAAGTTATGCGGTCGATTCAAGTTCTTCAAGTTTGAATTTARCATCATTGGAATTCTTGCTTGGTATCCTGATTCKGTTATAAGTACATTTAGATGGACCATCCAAAACTWGTAGTTAATACTAAAGGAGCATATTATTTATCGTTTTTCKCAAAGAAAGATTGAACACCCATTCTAATTTTCCCCTTAATCTTATTTCTTCAATAAAAATTATTWAATCTTTTTTAGGCAGGAGTTGAATCCGCATGCCCTTCAGCATCATTCATTTCTATAGAATCATGTGTTCTGTATTCTCATTAAGTTTACAAAATCGAATACATAAACTTTTCTTACTAGAAACTACCTATGAATGAATTAACTCGTGCTATTCGAGCATATAAAAASAAAACTAAAAAAATTAAAGAARAAAATAAGAGAAAATCGGTTCCTTTTATATTGGTTCAGGATTCCTACGCGGGCCCGGAAACCTTGGAGAATACTCGCGAGTTCCCAAAAGTCCCACAATTCCTCCTCTGATTCAAGGTGGAAATCAAATTTTGCTTGTAAAAACAGTTGAATAGTTGATTAGAAATCGAATGGATTTGACATATAAATTTTACATAGTAAACCAATCAGCCCAATTCGAATTTGTGGGTGCAAGCAAATTAACTGGAGGGAATAGTTCTTAATTTMGAAGTCCGGATACCGAGTCGAATGTTAGTTTAGCAGCTCCACTACTCTCCTGTTTATTCCGAGACTACTSGCTATACGCAATGAGAGTTCTAGCTGATCTTACATGAAAGTAAGCTTTGCTAGTTCAACAATCTAGAAGTCCTCCGATCGTAGATCTCATTAGCCTTTGGGAATTAATACCTGTACGGATAGAAGCTGAATCCTAACACCTCGTTTCTTCTTCTTGTACAGAGTGGCTTAGCTTCTATATGCTCATCACCGCTTCAGGACTATCGATGGTACCAATCTCAAGGGCTTTTCTACTTTGTACCCTATACCTGCCTTAGTTGCCCATGTCTATCGCATGCGAGTATAACATCACATTATCTCCCGCTATCTGAGTTTGTCTACCCAGACTCATGCAAGGCATGTCAATTGATGGRTTTTTCATGGCAGTTAACTTAACTTTAATCGAAAAAATGCGTAAGGTATTTGGCTTTAAGAGGCACGTCACTTATTGTGTTTCCCAATGTATGATGTCATACTCTT
>BCKQ01000038.1:21174-39447 GCA_001600695.1 Ascoidea asiatica
AWTTTWWTTKRWTKRAAAMSAAWWAAAAAGTTATTATTGATTAACAACAGTATTATATCCTTATTAGCTTCTTTAAAAATAGTCTACTTATCTGTTCTATATATCTGAACCTGGTCGTATAAATATTGGTTAAAACTCAATATAGTGGCATTCAAAAAATCTCAAGAACTAAGAAAGTATTTGTCGGAATCATAATTTGTGTTAGATATTCTCGGATATCGGATGATAACACTTGATATACTTGGTCACTATRAAACAACCGAGAAGGATCATTGGCACCTATCAGTGGAGTAGWTGTTTTCAATAACTGGGCAAACATTTACCWTACGATTTTAGGTAGCACTAAAGAGTTGGTTGCAGCTGAAAATATAGCATTGGCAAAGGAGCTATCAAACTTTTCATTTAATGGATGAGCTTCACAGTAATCCTAGTAATAGCCATTAAGTTGTATCATTTCATAGGATTTTGGGATTTAGTSAAGGACAAGGCCATGTTTAAGTAAAATTTTTCTTYATTGCTAGGAGGTACTCTTGGAAGCCTGACTACAAATTCGCGAGATCTTCTCCATGGATTCCAATTTTTTTTACTGTATCATATCCGTGCGATTCTGCAAATTCTCGATAGGTTAGTTGAAGTTCCGGATGTGCAATATTATATTCAAAACCTTTTGTAACTCATTTGTAGATTCATTACCTTCATTCGGTAATCTGAATTGTAACCTAATAACATTGGATATATATTGAGAAATGTATGGTCAAGCAACCGAAGAGRTGCTAAATCAGTAGATATGTCWCTACCTGACATAAATAAACCCCGTTCATTSTTAGTATTTTSTGCTTCAGCCGAGCTATAATCCCCATCCCTAAAAACATACTTSAAAAAATATTTTAAAATTGGACCATCTTCAACAAAACCAACATTAACCTGAGCATTTAAAAGTTTCGATAATTTAGCTTTATAGCTCACACATCTATTATTATCATAAAGATYTTTATTTATTTTAATTGGTTGTYTCCTTCGTCTCCGCCTTWGAAAAACGTTTTTATCATTATAAWGAGTATAATTGGAAAATGATAAAGGAAAACATATCTACAGTTAACACCATCAAGCATACATATATCAGGTGAACATAATTTCTGATAATTATATTTGTTRATAATTTTAAAAAGTTCAGAATCGTCTCCCTMTATTGGAAACCCGCCTTCATAATGGTCAATTTTTTTTGTATTCGTATCATTAAAGTCATTAACTCAWAGAAGGATATGAATATGTATGTTATTTCTCTTTTGGAACTAAATTTTCTTAACAAAAGCCTTACAGGTACAAAAAAAATTATATTAWACTATTTGACACATTAAACACTSAACTTTTAGTAAAAATATTCTTATATAATCAAAAACTGGAACGGTTTTGGATCCAAGATTCTGAAATAATTTAAATTGAGGCCMACCGGAGTTTCCGGTCCAAGTAATTAAAAACTGAGGTTTCCCTTACTCGTTGACAATGGAAGTGGCATCTTGAAACTTTTCCAGATAATATCTTCGACTTCCAATGTGGGAAGAAAGGAGTCTTTCTTGACCATCAGTATTAAATAAACTCTGGTTTTTTTCTGAATTTTAAACACATAGCCGGTCTYGTTCAGTCAAAGCATAAGAAGTGGCTAAAATGATTCCTCAAGACGACCTCCTAAAAAAAAAAAAGGATTAAAGTTAATTCCTAAGTGAGAAAATGAACATAGCTTTTCTTGATCTGTAATTTTAAGATTATTTTTGCATTTATAACCTTCACCACGATTATCATCACAAAAATTTAGCCCATTCCAACACACCAATGGATGGGTGATACTAACCATTTCAACTATATTTGCCTTTATCAATGTATCCGGATACAGAGAATTATTATTTTKGTGAACAATATGGTAATTATAGGTACTTGTATCTTCTTCATCTACAATCGCACCCAACTSGCTTAAACTTTTATTATCGGAACAGAGCGTACTTACATTTGTAGGAGTTAACTTGCAAGAAATGGTGGTAATATCTRTCTCGGGAAAATTATTAAGAATCACCTGAATAATAGTGGATAGAKTTAGSTACAATTTTATTATTGCTTTATGATAAAGAAAACGCCTTAATAGCAAAATATAACTTTTAACAATATTAGATTGTTTTCAATTATTAGTCGATATATCAGTTTCGCAATCATCTAATATGTAAATTGGAGTATCTCTGCTGAAACTTTTGGCATGAAGYACAGTAGTAGTTCCATTAACCCTCAATGTAGAACCATTTGATTGACCTTTATATGAGGTTCTAATAACAGCTGGCGATATTTCCTTATTTATGTTTGTAATATTTTGAGTAAAATTTGATTCAGCAAACATAGAACGCACCTGCGTAATAATGGAAAAACTTGAATTATCTTCTTTGATAACTAAAGATCCTCGGGAASAACATTTGTTGTACGTTTTATCGGTAAACAATTCTTTCTCATATACTAAAGCAGAACTATGTTGACAAGTATAKTCATAAAAACCAAAATTTAATGACCGGATGTTATTGATATGAGTTTCCAATAATGAATAAGCAAAAWAATAATATTTTATTGAAGATCTTTCAGTGTTAAATGGSAGAATTTTAGGTTTTGAATCCACAGAYGATTGAAGAACCTTATTTGGATGAATCTGACCAAGTTTCTCTGCTGTTGTTAAGTTTAACTTAAATATACTTTCAATAGTAACAGCATGATTGTTTTCTTCCGAAGTCGACGTACCTGTGATGCGAAACAGTGCGGTTAATTCAGCTTGGGTAGACGGAGGTGTATGGATRATAATGCAATTTGTAGAATTATTTCAATGAGGAAGATTAATAGASACATTTCTTTCCGAAGAAGTTCTTGGGGTAAGCTGAAATATATGTGTATTAGGAACAGTTTTGGATTTTTTGGTTGGTTTTGCAGTAATTCTCAGTAAGAACTTCAAATTCCTTTTTYTTCTTYTTAGTCATGTTTTCTAATTGACAGTACCCAAATATAATCTGTGTAAAAAGAACAAATAAACAAATTGTCTGGAAAAAAATGGGAATCCAACCCATACAGACGACGTGAGTTCTACTCGGATTTGATTTAAGATTTAGAAGAGTATATAAAAGGAATATGAGACCCATTTACTGAAAAATAGCGGTAATATCTGGAAAATTCAGTTTGTCCCATSAATAAACATTTAGATTCAAGTAGCATAAATACCTGCTTGCTTCACCAGCAATATAGATAACAAAGTATAATCCAAACTGGATSTGGTTACATTTAGCCGAATAATTTAAAGTCGATCGATCTGACGTGCATGAATCCAAAAGATAAATACATGCGGACCTATGCTAAAAAATAAAAAAGATATGAGCTGCCCAGGTACAAATTAGTATCTACCCATATATTTTTTTAATTGCATATAGAGTAATTGACCATAAAAAACACTAAAGATAGGGTTGAATAATTATATTAGGTTAATATAAAAACGGCGGTATGTACATATATACAATTATCACCCAGTTTACGTTTAATAACAGAACTTACCTTATTGTGAAAAATAAAAATAATAATATTCTTTCATCAACTTATTGTTACCAAATACAATAAAAACTCTTATACAAATAATTCTCATTCGAACTGCCTAATCTTATATATCTCAATTAATTAAAAATGGGTAAATCAAAAAAAGATAAAGTTAGAAGTAAATCCTAAATTRATTAAAAAAAAGTGGTGAATCAAAAACAAATGAGGCTGAAAAAAACAATATTACCCCTTCCAAAAAAATTGATGATATKATTATCACAAAAACCATATCGGTTTCAACAAGAAAAGGTTTAGATAATTTCCTGGTMAGCTCATTAGGTTTCAGTAAAGAAATTGATAGTTCTCCAGAAATTGATTTAAATGATGATTTAACTGGAGAGATGCTTGCCGTACTCATKATATTTCCTATAGATTTGGGCATTCAAGTTCTACACCAATTGGWTCCAAAAGAAATCATTCATTTGATAGRAATATGGATTCCAATTTTAGTAAAAATCTAATTCCTAAAAAATTTATTGGAAATGATTCATTTTCTGAAAAGAATAAGTTTTCATCTCATAATTTTTCGGAAATTGATTATTTGGTCAAATTAGATAAAAATGCAACTGGTAGAAATCAACATGATTTAAAAAATGTTCAATTAGCTGCGGTCGATTTAACATATACTTATTATGATGGTTGTGGTAGATGTCGTAAAAGTGCTACAAAATGCGACTGTCCTCCTTCGGAGTTCAAAAAGGTTAACGTTTTTTAACCAAACATTGATTTTAAAGATGCAGAAGACAAAAAATTAAAATTAACCTGTCTTGGGGATCAAATCAAATCTGTCTTTCGTAAAGAATTTAATTTGGATTTTATGGACAGCATGAATCCAGATAAACTTTTTGATTATTGTGAAGAAAAAGATATTTTATCTAAAAAATATAAAATTAGAGTTGAAAATTTTACCAGAATGTATGGTAGAAATTCTTTTGCCCAATACAATGTCAAATCCATTGATAGTGTTGAGATTTGCTCACTTCGATGTAATTAGAAATTGTAGAAACATTAATTGAACATAAATTATTTAAGAGCCATAWGAGATTTTAGTTTCGGATAATAAAATCGAAAATATAGTTAATAAWCAAATKTTCGAATTATTAAAATGTCATCGCGCTTTAAACTGCCACTATAAAATGAATAAAAAAATTACTTTAATCTGCACATAACCGTGAGTAAATAGAATTGATTACCTTACATAAAAATTCCGTTAAAAKAGGTCTTAAAAAAATTTTGGAAAAACTTTCGATARAAGGTATGAGGACACAATGGCTGTTAGAACTACCAAGGAGTTGTTTACTTTTCCGAGAACAAAGAAAATTTGGAATTTTAATATGATAATTAATATTCAATCGATACAATATTATTAAATAATGAAGTTTAATAAGTTTTAAATGTATAGGATCAATAAATAYTAAAAAGAGAACAAAAATTATTTAGATACATTAGTATATTAATATAAATTAATACTATCTTCTCAATTAATGTTATCAAAGGTAATTAATAATAGAATAATGTTTAGARTGAATAAATAGTAATAACYAAGGAAGATGTATTTATATACATTAATATATTAATATAATTTAATATTATTTTGTTAATTAATGTTACCAAATTTAATTAATTATAAAATAATGGATAAAAAATAAAAGAAAAATTGTCCGTATATCCGGCTACGGATTTAAATTGCCGCCCGAAAATTTTCGTTTTTCCTTGCTAACATCCTAACATGCATATTGTTTTTCCCAATCGGGAATTACCTCATTTGGACAGGAAACCTYAGTCCAACCTTATATARCTATGTTTGCTTCTTTATGCYKTCGGGAAAGGTACYTTTTAAAGTTGTTGCGGTTAACAAGCGGGTAGTATAATTTATTGTCTGACAGACCGGACCTCCAAATTTTTTAGATAGGGCTGGTACAGAAAGCTATCGAGYAGTTAGTAGTAAWTAGAATGTATACTGRAAATACTGTATGTAGATTTGGAAGGTTAGGCCTATTTTAAGTGGTATACTATAGGGATAACGGTCAGGAGTATGCTGTACAGATAACTGTAAATGCTATGCTCTAAGGAGTTTAGTGTAGGCCTTCCGTAAATAAATTGTAGAGATAACTGTSCATTTTAGGGATAACTGTATATTGTTCGCTGTTTATTTTATCGACTGTGAAGGTACAGCKGTAACGTAAAGAAATATATTCATTTAGTAATCGTCGCAGGATTTACTCTTCCCTCTAGCTCGATGGCCTCTGTCACCTTTTATCGCCCGATTGRCWAGTCATTCTGTCAGTGAGTGTCATAGCTACGGGCATYCTAAGGACTTCAAAAATTGGTCAATACTTATTTGAGTGTTCAGAACGATTCSGTACAAAATGGCCTTTCACAGTAAAGGGTATCAAGTAACTAAGGCGGATTTTTATGAAAGTATTGAAAAGTGACAAGTTATTTCTAATGTGATAGCTGTATTGCAGCTRCACMATAGAYTTTTCTATTGTACTTTTGGAAGTTATATATTGTACGGTAATGTTTAAAGAAGTTTCCTTTATTTCTTCTTTAAAACTTTAGATGAAGAGTTAGGTTAACCTTCATTTGATTTTGATTTGATCCTTATTTTTTTTTTTTTATTTATTTATTTGTTCCTTAKATTCTCCTTGTTTGTTGTTTAATTGACCYTCAATTGATCCTTATTTGTGCGTTAATCGATCCAAAAATAATCCTAAAATTAACCTAAATTGTTCGTTAAYTAGCCTTAAATTGATCCCAAAAAGATCCTTAAATTAGACATAATTGTCCCCTCTTTGATCCTAAAATTATCCTATATTGTCCCTCAATTAGTCCCTAATTTTTCGTTACTTGTTTCTAAACTGCTCCTTAAGTATTCCTAAAACTATGAATGAGCAAAGATATATCACCGATGATTTAAGGGGATTATTACGGACAGAAAGAGAGTTTTACTCTAAGGTGTTCCTGAATTTGGCCTTAGATTCCGCGGTGTATTTTGATTAGTTTTGACCATCAAAACAAACTACAAGGTGATACAAATTACAAAACAAGGCGGAGGGTGGGTGAGATATCTCCAACGGGGATCGGGAGACCTTGAGAGTCACCTTATACTCCAAGCATTCCTACGTCGTTAATAACACGGAAATACGGCCTTATGATAAGCCGTAAGTGAACTGAGAAATAAAGGTCTCGGAACGGCATGGTTAATGGTTCCATGTGCCCGGGGATTAGCGCCAAAATAATTAGACGAGGTGTGGGATAATAGTTTACCGAGCTATTGGGCCAGGAGTGGTATAATTTATGGCCTGACTCTAAATACTTGAGTGGAAAATATCGCCTTATGTGTCACCTTATTGTTGACTACAGTTCTGCGGCCTGATACACTGAATGACCAGGTGACTTTGCTTCCCCTAGAACTTTGAATCGTGGCCTGTTGGACAATTGGTGGGCCTTAATTGAGTCCTGGCGGGAAATCGTTTTTTTTCGCGAGAAATCGACCTTTTTTTACGGTATAAATAACCTTGAAATCTCYCTTATTTTTTGGGTTTTAAATTATCTTCCTTATCACTTTATTATTTATCAAGTACCCTTATTAATAACATTATTTTTTATCAAATCACCTTATTTTAAATAAAAATGTCTTCACCAAAACCAACAGCTGAATCAAATAGTTCATSAACTACTTAAGCACCGTCAGTACTTCTCCTTCAGCTTCCACCGCACCAGTTACAGGCTTAACCCCTTCACCAACTATAGATACAGCAACAGATTCTCATTCAAATTCATCTCAAGAAGCTTTACCATCACCTAATCCTTTTTCTACTCCTTGCAATGGTAAGAGACCTCATTCACCAGAAGGTTCTTCAACTTCAACACCAAATGCTGCTGCACCTTCATCAGCTCATCATCAATCGCAAAATTCACTTGATTTTACTTTAATTACTCCTGATCCTAATGCTGAACCAACTAAAAATGTTTACTATGATTCAATTAAAAATGATAAAGTTGATAATGCTTATCGTTTTCCTGATGAAGAAAAAAAAGAAAATTATAATAGAGAATTAAAAACTGTTATTAAATGATATCATAGGAAATAATGAGATATTTGTGTATTCTAGTGGTATACTTGTTGATTATTATCAAGTATTTATCAAAAATGCAAAGAGTATGGCTTCTAAATCAAAATACGATTGGTTTTATTAATAAAAATAATACAGTTATTAGGTATAATAGTATCCATCTTGTTAACTTTAATTGTACTCCTGAAGATAAATTTGTTAGTGATGCWGCGGAAAAATTTCTGCTTACTGATGAACATGTTAAAAAAAATAGATGACCTAAATTTTATGATAAAAGTTCACATCCAGCTTTCAACAGATGTGATTTAAAAACTCAAATTTTAATGGTGCTTTACAGTTAAGGACGTAATAGACATAATGTGTATTTAAATCGTCATTATTATTTTGATCGCTTTTTCCTTATTATTGGTAGAAAACGTATTGATGCTGCCTYAAAAAAATGTCAGGATGAAAAATTATTAGAAAAATTTAAMGAAAAATTTAAAYTTGAAGAACAAGTTGGTAGTTTAAAGCTACTTATTAATAAACTTGAAGTTAGAATTGCTGCTTATGAAACAGTTAATGTTAAAGTCTCCYCTGAAGGATTTGATTTTGTTAAGAGTGACTTTAAAAATGATACAACTACTCTTACCGCTGCTCAAATTACTAACCTTACACGTCGTTTTTAGGTTGACGATAATAAGGTATATTATCAAAATTCTGCTGAAGCTCCTAAAAGACTTGTTCTTAATCCTGATCAAGTTGTTTCTCACTTAATTGAACTTTTCAAAAGTCTAGAAACAAATAAAAAAATTAAGAAAAGTAAAATTTGCCTTAACCTTAAAGAGGTTAAAAAATTGGTTAAGGACAAATTTTTTAAGCTTTCTACTCAGTCCATTGAATTGGCTCACCTTATTTATTCTAAAAAATTAAGAGATTAATTGTTTATTTTCAAAAATTTTCTTTTATCTTTTCAACAAATGTAGCCTTATATAATTTATATAAATTTTAAATTTTTTTTTTTCACCTTATTTTTGGCCAAACTTTTGGGCCCTAATTTTCTGCCTTAAATTTTTGGGCGATTAAACCTCTTAGGAAACTCAGGATCCTTATTTGTTACTGAGCAAAAAAAAATAAAGGTGCTGTAAAAAGCACCTTAATTTTGTTTAACAGAAATTTTACCGCCTTAYTGTTCACCTTATTAACTATCSGTTCTAGTTAACCTTGGCCGTAATCAAGGGCCTGGGGGTTKGTCCTTATTTCASTCTTTACTTTTCGAACCCTCCTCCAGCCAATGTAACCTACCAAGGATGTAGRGAGGATAAGTGGAGGCCTTATKTACCGAGGTTAAAGGCTGAGGGTTTRGGACCAGGGTCTGGGATCAGGATTTGGGGCCASTATTTGTSRCCAGGATTAAGGACACTCGTTTGGGAAAGGGGTTTGGGACCTGGATTTCGGARAAGGGTTTGGGACAGGGGGCTAGGACAAAKCATTGGAAACAAAATTCTARTCTTTAATTCCGATGTAGGAATTGGAAATGACCTATTTTCAGGTGGATAGTAGCATATCTGGGAAAATCTTTAGCAAACGTTCCAGTATTCAAGCGATATTGTTTCGAGCCAAACAAGAAACCAAATCAAACCGGAATATACTATAATTGGTGAAATCCTAATAATATATATGGACCGGATTCCCATATACTCACCAATATGAAGGAGGCGTGTCGTAGATCAAAATTACGTGACAAGATTTGCATTTTGGGCCGGGTTCATGTCGTTGTGATTCTTTTTTTTTAAAATTTGGCATAATACCTGGATATCGCGCCTTATCCGAATGCAAGTAAGACTMAAACAAGGACCGACCTAGGCTATTTTCTAAAGACTCTCCAACSACAGTACTGAGAAGTTAAAATACCAGTATTGATCAAATTACATGGAAATAAAAACTAAATAACCAGATAACCAATTTTTTATTAATTCAGGGTAAAATCCCCTTGTCAAACGTTGAGCTGAATTAAGACATATGGGATTGTGCACATTTAGGATATGTAAGTGGATATGCACTGATCATAAAAAGTATTTATTTGCGCATAATATGGTTCTGAATGTTAGTGAATGGTAGGAAAACAAGACGATTTTTTCTACCAACATTGGTTAATTTCCGGAAAACAGGCCATTCTGTTCCCAACATCGAAAGTAACCCATTCACCCCAACAATTATATCCCAATTCGGTTTCACCGGGGGGGGGGGGGGTGAGACCGACAAACTTACCGGGTGTATCTAAATCCCCGGTGGTTTACAAATGAAGAGGGAAGTAGGACTAATCSAATTGATGGCCCAAAAAAGAAAATAATTAATTTCCCCAATAACTTTTAGAACCCATTCCAATTGAAAAGTAAAATATACAAAGGCAACTACACAGTTATTTTTCMAGTTATTTTTTAAAACATAAACTTTCTTGATTTTCAATCCTGTCTTCKAATACATYAATTTAATAATAATAATTATAATAATTCAGGAAATATTTACAATGGCTAAAAAAATTAAAGARAATATGTCAAAATSAAATAAAAAGAAATCCAAAACAAATATAAAGAAATCCAAATCAGACGCAGTAGTCATTTCTTCTATAAACTCATTCTCGGTTTCAGAAGWTGACTCCAGTCGTTCTGAAGAGGCCATAAAKGTATTATTACTYCAACTCCTAATAAAAGAAGGAATTTATCGAATGCTACATTACTTGAATCTCAATTAAATTCTCCGAATTCCGCATCTAAAGCTCATGATAATGAAAAAAGTCCTTTAAGCTCCGCAGTTACTGAAGGTGATTAACATAATGCTGGKGGAACCCAAGCAACAGTTGATTAACGGAAATCTTTCACTGCTGTTTTGAAAAGTTTAGATCCTTCATGGAATGCTAAACAATATACACTTACATATGTCAGCGTTGGTCTGGTTAATACGGAAAATGCTTCTTATGTTSGGTGCAAAAATTGATTTAAAAGAAATTATTATTGTAATTGGCGTAAAAATGATGTCGGTAATATTTTTAAACTCACTGTKATCTTTTTCGATGATTCAGGTGAATCTGTTACTTTAACACTTTTCAGAGATAATATTTCAGRRGTTTTAGGYACTGATCSTACTTTAGAAGAGTTCGAAAGTATGACTCGTGAAGAATTCTATGATTTTATGGAAGAAAAAGATCTGCTTGATAAGAAATTTACTATTCACRTTGAATATTATAAAAAAAAGATGAATAATAGAGTTTATACTAAATTTGTTCTAAAACTGATTGATGTACCCCATAGGTTTATTGATCTTAGAGCTATGACAAAAAAAAGAGGATTAAACTCTTCTATCTGATTTGCTTTTAAATTGAATTTTTTTTCTATTCTTTAGACTATTTAAATTGTTTAAAAAGTTTCATAYATATCTTTATAGGTTCAYSTGCAATAGTGAACTTCTAAACATTTTATATAAAATTCTTAATATATATTMAAAATATATGTGCTGTTTTTATAAAAACATTATACTATTATTTTCATTAACATAATTAAATATTTATACTCCATAAAATGTATTTTCTGATACAACCGGGAGGTGAGATGTCGGACAATAAGTAGCCCCAAACAACCACTTTASGGTAGAAAACAATATGGTCGAAAAAAAAAATATCGTTCAATTATTGATCAGATAATTSCACAAGACATTTCCAAGTTCTTCTCAAGTAATWGTAACCCCYCAAACCTTAASGTTTCAAATTTCGCCAACGCCAGAATCTTATCCCCTCGTTAGGGTGAKTAAGGGAAGTCTAGAAAAAAGTTGGATTTGAGATTTCCCTTAGAAAAAAAAAACYTGCCGAAACAATGGACTTTTGGAATTGTCSTTTTTCGGCGAAAAATTGTCTTTTTTTATTGTATGTAAAAAATAAAAGTTCGGCTATAATTCTTCTGCCTGGCCGAAAGCGGTATAAATTCGCTTTTATTTGGTAACGAGTAAGACAAAAAATGTTTACTGCCTTTGTTGCCGGAATMAAAGGTTGAAAGTATAGTTCAARGGRTGGTATTTGATKTTGGTAGAATCGTTAGACGCACCCATCTGCAATAATTCGATAAACACCATAGAATACAATTGATTGAGTTTTTGCGTGTTAAGTGCTTGAACGACCATAACTAAGACCATCATGAAGTTGTATGCTGTTGAAATAATTAAATGTTTATTCAGAAATTCATGGTATTTAAAAAAGAAACGAAAAGTTTAAAATGAATTCATAACCTCTTCGACCTGAAAGTTCTTAATAGGATATGAAACTTTATCAGCAAAGACTACACAGAAATTTTCAMGATTTTTTGCMCTGCTCAGGACAACATACAATTGTCCATCCGCAAAAGGTTGTTCATCCAAGATGGATATYCAGCCGGTCAAATGATMACCCTTGGAATTTATGAACAGTGCGAGCAAACCCTAATTTWATAGGTAACATGTATCTTACAATCTTATACCCAGGAAAGGCTAAATAAAATATATTAATTTTTCTGGTTATTGCAAAGGATTGTATTCCATCACTTGTTGGAGATAAATAGTCTGCAAAAATGGCTTCTGAATTAACTGAATTTACAATCATTCTTAACCCATTAACCAAACCCATTTTAATATTAATGTTGACAAAAAAATTATAGGAGCTCACGGCTATAGTGAAATTGAGTAAGGAGCAAAACTATGATAAGGTTTATGAGAAGTATCCATTGGCTGGGGCTTAAGTTGAGTGTTACCTTTATAAAGAGAGTCAACAGAAAACACTGTAGTAACTTCTGAAGGTACAAATTGAGAACAACATAATTCACTGACATACTCAACAGGAATATTGTTGGTAGATATAATGGAGTTAACTGGAAAGTACTGTAWTAAAAATAGAGAAGCATCAGAGAACACTTGTGTTATTAAATCTTCAATTCTACTGACCTGGTTAACAAATGAAGGAACGGATTCATTTTCTGTGGTTTCAAATAGTCTCAATTATTCAATAAATTTTAAATAGACCATACGATAAGAATTSAACTGAGGTACTCGTACATTGTGTAAAACACTGGACATTTATCAAAACCCGGTGGGTTAAAGAAGCTGTGACTGCAGCAACGGCGCGTCTTATGAAGACAGCTAAAAACTGAGAAAAATCAACAATTTAAATTTCATTCGTATTTCCGAATGGGATATATACCTAGATGTAATTTGACGGAAGGATGCATCAACATATTCAACACTTTTTTTTCTTGAGATACTGACCTCATCCYAATTAATGAGCTCCATGTCTYTAAGACAATTAAATGCTTGAAAATTAAATTCTGTAAAAAGATCATGAAACCTAGCAGGATCAAAAGCTATTTTAAACATAGAAWGGCCTGTCGTTCCTSATTTTAATTGAGGTGGCGCCATACCAGTTGAGTCCACAGCAYAGACTGTAAATTTTAAACGTCAAATCGATGAATTAAAGTGATGATCAAAAACGTTTTAMCTGTTACTGGTGTACTATGTAAGTAGAATACCTGGTTTGTAAGATTACCTTCTTTATCTTTAATTGTTGAAGTAAAGTATTATAAACGGATCTTTGATTAATGTTAAATTTGTTGGAAATAATAGAGATCTATATTTGCTAGGGCATATATTGGTACTAACACCATAGGTGGTGAAGGTCTAAAAGACACGTATCTATCGTAAACGTAAAAGAATTATGTATTATACAATAATGTGTGTACACWATGTATAATTATGCATAGAGATGCATRATTARGCATAAATATACATATTGTTGCATAAMGTTKCATTAAGTTGCATGAAGAATACATCAATTGACATGACCTTGCAGGAGTCTGTGTACAGGTACACATATAGTCGAATATMATGTGATATTCKAGTCACATGTCATAGGTCATGTGTGMTTACGTCAGRTACAGCGTACAAAGTAGAAAACACCATGAGAYTCRTACCAGCCATAGTCGTACAACCTTTAAGAGCATATTAAAGCTAAGCCACTTGGTAGGGGGGAATTAAAGAGGAGTTAGGATGCAGCGTCTATCGGGATAGAAGTTAAATCCGAAAGGCCAATCGGATCCAGGCAGGGACGCCTTCTGGATGGCTGGATTGGCTAAGCCTAGTTTCATGTGCGATAAGGTATAATTCTCACTGCGTATACCGAATTGTCTCGGAGTAAAAATGAGACTAGTGGAGATAGTCCCGTAAGGGATCTATTCCGAGTACGGCTTCTGGATTAAAGATTACTCCCGGCAATTAGTGCGATTGTCTACCTCACTGCAAAGTGGGCTGATTGGTTTTACTATGGTAAAATTGAAATATGATTTTGAAATGATTTCGAATCAAGTTTTGAACCCTTTTTACAAGTTCACTTGATTCCCACCCTGATCGTACGAAGGAATCTTGGGACTTTTGGGAATTCGCAAGAATTCTCGATAGTTTTGCGGGACCCCGTAGGAATCCTGAATTAATATAAAAGGAATCAATTTCCTCTTATTTTATATATAATTATTTAGTTTTCTTTTTTGATCATCGATTAGCACGAGTTAATTGATTAATGCATAGTAAGTAAATCATTTGATTATATAATTCGAAATTGTAAATTTGTAAAATGAATGAGATTTCACAACAGCTCTGACATTCGGAATGAAACAAAATTGAATAGAAATTCTGATCAGATTTTCAACCTCGAGTTTTCTCAAACGAARAAAAAATTGAGTTATACAATCATTACTCTTTCATTAAAAAGATAATTTGTTACCAAGATGTATATAACGCAACATTTAAATACTCTCTAGCATTGAATATTTTCCTTTCTTATACGTTAATGCAGCAATATACCATAAGAATTTCGCTTTCATAACTATGCTTTAAGTATACACACTGCATAATAGTCACACCCATGTTTATAATAAAACAAGTTATTAAATCTCCATAAACTGAAGTAACTCAAACTGACCTAAGAGTTCTGATGRTTATACTTTACTTATCCCCGATCTACATATTTATGAGAATCAATCGCTTCCGAAGGAGATGCAGATGTATCAGATGTTGCCCCTGATTTGGAAACGTTTCCGGACATTGACGAAACTATTAATGTGTTGAAGAAAACTATTATTATGGATAATTATATATTTCCATAATCTCTATAAAAACCCTATATAAAAATATTACTAAATGATGATGAATTTATATTAGTTTGGACGTTGATCAGCAAGTAACACATGTCATAAACCTGGCCAGCTATTTCACATCCGAAAAGAAAACCGCGTCTCTATTTGGAAAGCCGAAATCAAAGGGAATATTGCTTCCGGCCTGTGATAGTTGTGGTTTAAATCACCCCACGAAATCTCGCTAAAAGCTAATAATGTCCACATCCAAGTTTATAAAACGTACAATTGGAATTGTTTTCATAGAACCTAAAAGCACATTTTCGTTCAGTTGGTACATTCGGCCCTCAGAGTACCCAATCAACTTCTAGTAGCTAATCAGTAATTAATAACCACTTATTAACCGGCATGACACCCCCTTGATGGCGACAAACAGTTGTGCATTCCGCGACGTCACGTCTTGTACAAACGTTTATTTGTTTGTCCCAGTTTGATACGAACTATTGATTGTTTCCTGCAATTACTAATTGAAACAGGGAACCACCCCTGACGGATGTCGGTATATCCGAGTCACTCTAGTAAATAACAATCAAGTTCCGGTCCTGCTGATTACGTTAAGGCGTAACCAATCGTGACCCGGGCTGTGCTAGTTACCAATGTAACATTTTCCCTAGAAAATACTACCCCCAGAAAGTATCGACATAGGCATTACTATAACCCATAATCATCATCATTAAACGCCTTGTCAGAGGGGCATGCAGTACCGAAATTTTTCAAAACTTTTTTTTCTAACGGCATTCGTAAATGTCAATCTGTTAGGCTTCCACTAATATAGCCTCCCAAAATTACTTTACTTCTTTATATTTCTTAAATGTACTATATTTGAATTTAAGTATATGTATAATATAAGCTTTTTTCAAATTATGTTAATTAGTTTTTAAAATTGAGTAGCTTGTATTGTAAGTTCTATTTTATGTTAAATCATGCATACCTTAATGCCAGTGCATAGTGGTGCACAATTTAGAAACATTTCAATTCGTTAGAAAAATAATAAAAAGAAAATGTGTCCTTCACAGTTCGAACTCAAAATCTTCGAAATGTAATATTTTTATCATTTTTAATTTCTATGTGGTTTGCATCACCAAAAAGGGAAAAATCATACTTTTAATCAAAAAATTCAGTCTTGAGAATTTTGATCATAATGAGAAGTAAATTAATCATCTTCAAAAACAAAAAAATGGAGAAATTAATACTTATAATAAAAATAATAAAATTTTGAATGCTAAAGTTAGAATTTGAATTCATTATCGTAAGGATTAATCTATGAATTAGTTTTTTTTGCTATTTTAAGACAAATTGAAATTGGAACWGAAAGTGAAAATGAAAATGATAGAGTGAATTATATGATGATATAGAATATATAGAGTASATTATAATTAGATATAAACTATTTGAAAATAATTATGATTAATTATTTTCAAATCAAAATGTACCGAATTTACCAAATAAAATTAAACCACAAAAGAAAAAACTACCAATAAATTTTACCTAAGCTCTCTTAAATCTGGGACAGCGAAAAAAATAAGTAAATTTTAGTTTCCTGTGTACGTCCATTTAAGTAGAAAAACTGAGATCACTTATTGAATAAGTGGATGAGATAGCTCCGCTTATCTTGTAACTGGAGCTCTAAATGTCTTCCCTGTATAACGGGAAGTCGCGCGGCTTCCACTTATATCTGCTCCTATAAAAAAAAAAACTTATGAAAAATTACTCTACTAACCGAAATGTAAAATTTCAACCCGCCCCGTGAAATTTTACATTGTTCTTTTTTTTATTAGCGTAAACCATTCAGCAGCATTCAAAACTTTCCAAAAAGTGTCCAACAAAAATAGTATATCCCTCCCTCACGTATTATGTCGCTGGTACTTAATCGAAAATGTCCATGTTCTTACTAGACAATTAAAAGATGGTCCTGAATGGAAATATCAAGTTTGAATCGCATACCTAATCTGTTTTAACTCTACAACTAAAATTAATTTTAATGGAAAATATTTAAATATTTTGAAAAGTTATCTTGACATTCCCCATGCTTGGCTGGGAAATCAAATAATTCAATATGAACAAAATCTATTCGCAATGTTTGTGGATATGAAGTTAAATATTAAACTCCATACATCATCCATTTTTGGGTGTCTTCCCAAAGATTCAAAACGTTAAAAAGACTCGGTAGTCTTGAGTTCAACAACATCTTCTTTAATTTGAATTTCTAATGTGAAAGCATTCATTTAGGTTTTTTAACTGACATGGCGTATTAAAACACTAATATTACCATTTATTTATCTAAAAGTTATGCTGAAATCAGTTATGGGCTTGTTTTCTCATAAATCTTTAATAATCATGAAAGAGGATACAAGGTCCGATCGTAGAGGGGACTATTGTGCTGAATTTTTGAGTGCTACCAGTATTATTGCTTTCCGACATAAGGTCCAGTTAATGGATTACAATAGTCAAATTTTTTACCTAACCGATATTAGTAAGTTGTGGTTTTCGGTCAAAATTTGGTTGCTCATGGAGCCAACAGGAAGCCCAAGGGGAACTCGCGAAAGAATTCTGACAGTTGCAAACGTTGTGTGTTAAAAATCAAATTTGGCAAGATTAACTTCTTCTGAGAAAATTGAATCTCATTCATCGCCTTTTAGAAAATGCTTTCATGAATATTTACCAGCGCACGAAAGAACAACATGTCTACTAAAATTATCGGTAAGTAATAGAAATAAACAATATTTGGTGAATTCTACCTAAAAACTCAATTAAACAAATTTTCCAAAAAGTTGAATAAAGTTGGAGGACAAAAAAATTGGGAAATAATGRATGAGTGCATTTTTGCCTTGCTTTCAGTAAGTCAACGAAAATTCGAGGATATCTGCGTGTCCCAATTTCTAGGTAATCCGATGAAAGGTAATATTCTTCTAGCAGAACAGGCCAGGAGATATGAGTTTGGGCGACAGTCTAGTAGTACAGGACCTGGTGATAAGGCTTGACCCTATTATGACTACAAGACAAAGGAATGCCTCTTGCGATAGTGTCTCGGCGAAAGAGTCCAGTCAACGTCAAGGAAATGWCCTCARGAGTTCGGTTCTACTGGTGTACACATTCGTATGTTATACAAATATTSACAAGTGGGGCGCGAGTTTTAACAGTAAATGCGGATTGTCTATATACATGTTGCTCGCTGTAACAGGGAGATACTGGAAGTATTAACTAGGTTCAATTTGCCAWGACATTGGTTARTGACCGTGGCTGGGTCCCGATTGGTTACGTGAACACGTAATGTGGAAGACCGGAGCTTGAGTGTTGTGTACTCGTGTGACACGGATAGACTGACATTTGAGAGGGTTGGTTTCATGCTCCAATTAGTACTTGGAAGCAGCAATCATCAGTTCATATGGTCCTCCGAGAAAACA
>BCKQ01000039.1:0-34357 GCA_001600695.1 Ascoidea asiatica
GGTTTAATCATATCAGACAGAAAGTCCAAGTTTGCAATTGCAAGAGTTCTTAAGTTCAAAAGCGAAGTTTCTGCAAAAACGGTTGAAATCCTTCAGGTTTTCAAAATATTGCTTGCTTTGACTCAAAAGAGTGTCGGCTTCTTCAAAGCTGATAATGAGTTTGATACTAATCAAATCAATGAGTACTGCAATCAAGAAGGTATTTCTACCCAATTCACTGCTGCTCACTCTTCATATCAAAATGGTGSTGCTGAGAATATGAACTATCAAATTGAAAAGAAAATGCATTTGTTCTTGTTAGATTCAGGTTTAACTGAAGAATATTGGAATTTTGCATTTTATCATGCTGTGTTTATTAATAACTATGTCCCAAGAAACAAAAATACTCAAAGTGCTTGGGAAATYCTTAGATGTACATCTAAACAAGCTGGAAACATCAGTCCTTTTGGATGTCGTGTGTTTGCACACAACTACAACAAAAGACAAAAGATCTTCAAGAAAGATATATCTGGTGTGTTTTTAGGATATCACAAAACCACAAAAATTGCTTTGGTTTTAGAAGATTACACAGACAGAATCATTAGAACTTCTGCATTCAAAACAGTTGAATCTATCTGTCCTTTCATATTCAACAAGAAAGAGTCCAAATCAAATGAAACGAATTCCTCGTATTCAATGGGTGGAGGATTCTCAGGAATTAACAGTGCCTCAACTGAATCAAACAAAGATGTTGAACAAACTGATTCTTCAGTTTCAATTCAAGGTCAAGAAGACACAGAAATGATGGATGTGGTTAATACTGATTCTTCGTTTATTCCTTCAGATATTGAGATTGAAAGGGAACATGAATTAGATGATTCAAGCTCAAATCTTCAAACAAATGAAGAAAATGAAATACCAAATGTTTCCGACAATGATGAGTTAATGGATTCTACAAATGAAACAAATGACTTGATTGTTAATCCTGTGAATGAAGAAAATGAAGTTGTTGCTGCTTCTGATCCAACTTCTAATTCAAAGATTCTTGTTGAAAGAACAAGAAATCCAAATACTTTAATCGTTCACAAATCAAAATMTTCTTCAAAAACAGATAATGATCCTTTTAACATTCTTTCAACTAGCAGTGTTCTCAAGAGAAGAAGAAACGCTTCCAAACGATTTGCTCCATTAAAAAGAATTGTCAGCGAACATCCTCAAAAGATGATCACAGATGGTAGTTTAATCACAGATATTAGAGACACTTCAGACTCAAGTGATGGAAATTGCAGTTCTGAAGATGAAATAAACTTATTAGTTTCGAAAAACAAATATCATATTCCTGAATYATATTCTGAAGCCATTCAAACAGAACAGAAATCAAAATGGATAGCTGCTTGTGCTGAAGAATACATGTCTATCAAGAACAATAATGTATTTGATTTGATCGATTCCAGTTCAGTCAAAGATAAAGTGATTAGAGGACGTTGGGTATTTAATGTTARGAATGAACATTCAGGTGAACGTTTCAAAGCAAGACTTGTTGCAAAGGGATTTTCTCAAACCAAAGGAGAAAACTTTGTTGATGTGTATGCTCCAGTTATGGGATAMGATACACTTAGGTTTGTGCTTGCAACTGCTGCAATCAATGAATGGAAACTAGCTCAGTTAGATGCTAAGAATGCGTTTCTTAATGGTCCAATTGACTATCCTGTGTATTTCCAGCCTCCTCCTGGTACTGATACTCCTGTGAACAAGATATGGAAATTAAACAAAGGATTGTATGGTTTAAAGCAATCTCSCCATATTTGGTTCAACWCTGTCAAAGATGTGATTGTCAACTGTGGTTACAAACAATCAGTTCTTGAACCTTGCTTGTTTGTCAAATCAGACTCCATTCTTGCAATCTATGTTGACGATATTCTTATTTCAGGCCAAACTGATGCACTTATTGATAAAGTAAGAAAAGAACTAGAAACAAAATTTGTGATGAAATTCATGGGATATCCAGATGTGTTCTTGGGTATTACAATTGCAAAAACTGCAAATGGTATCAAAATGAGTTTAACTGACTTTATTTCCAAATTACCTGAAGATTATGCAATTCCAAAAGAAAAGATTATTCCAACACCATTAGTAACTGGATTTGATGCTTATGATAATTCAAGTGAACAACTTAATAAACTGATCATTCAAAGTATAGATCCATTGTTGGTTGCTTGTTATTCATTGCAAACACAGTGAGATTAGATATTGCGTTTGCAACTTCATTGCTTTCCAGGTTTCTAGTTACTCCTAGAACTATTCATTTGAAAGCTGCTTTCAGAGTTCTTCAGTACTTAGTTCAAACTAAAGACTTTGGCATTCATTATTCAMAAGCTGGTTCGTTGCTTACTTTTAAAGACTTTAGATATCTTGATAAAACAAAAGATGTTTCTATTCATGATTATCCTCATCCAGGTACTTATCAAATTACAACTGTATCTGATTCAGACTATGCTGCTGATAAACAAGATAGAAAGTCGCAGTCTGGTAATATAACTTACTTGAACAATAATATGATCAGTTGGTGTTCAAGAAAGCAAACGTGTGTTGCKCTTTCCAGCACTGAAAGTGAATATATTGGTTTATCTGAAGCTGTGAAAACATCTTTGTTCTTCAAGAACTTGCTTTCTGAATTATCTTATTCAACTTCTTATATCAATCTTTGTGGTGATAACTTATCCTCTTTAACTTTATCTGCTSATAAAGCTGTGCATCAAAAGACCAAACACATTGATGTCAGGTTTCACTTTGTTAGAAACTTGGTTTGTGATAAGATTGTTAAGTTGAATTACATTAACACAAAGGTTAATGTTGCAGATATCCTTACAAAGGTGGTTGATACAACTACTTTCCAATCATTATTGAAATTGGTTCTTTCTCCAACTTCTGGTTCTGTTGCTTTAAGCAAATTATAATTTGAGTGGGTGTAATGAATTATGTTATCAAATCATAATTTACTTTGTTGTTACTTTATCTCACCTTATCTCACTTTATCTTACCTTATCTTAATGAATTATGTTATCAAATCATAATTTACTTTGTTGTTACTTTATCTCACCTTATCTCACTTAATCTCACCTTATCTTGCTTTATCTTACCTTATCTTACCTTATCTAACATCAAGTTGCTTAATCTTACTTATCCATCATCTTTATGCTTTAAAAGCTTTTTCTGTTCATTTTATCAAAAGTTGCTGTTTAGGTTTTTCTAGAACTTTCTAGAACATTCTAGAACTTTTTGGAACATTCTAGAAACAGAACTTTCTAGAACATTTTAGAAACAGAATTTGCTAGAACATTCTAGAAAAAGAACATTCTGGAACATTCTAGAAGACGAACCTTCTAGAACATTCTATTTGCTTCTTTGTCGTTATGCTTTCTTATTTGCTCTTATATACTGCTTTCTATTTGTTAGTAGAAGTTTCTCGAATTTTCTACAACCTTCTATGAAAAAGATTCTAGAAGATTCCATTGCTTAACTACTGTGTTTGAAGTTTAGTATGTGAAATTGAAATTCTGAACTTTCAGATTTTCACTTCTCATAYATTTTCAAATGGTATAAATAGAGGTTGTTTTTCCCTTACTTTTCAAAATCATTTTTCTTTATTTTTATTTTATATCTTTAAGAATTTTTATTATAACTTTTATATATTATATTTTAATATATACTAATCATTATTATTATTAATTATCTTTTATAGAAAGCTTATTTTATTAGGTAATTCATTCAAACTTGAATTTCAATCATCAGTTAATATAAATATATTTTTAGATTTATAATTAAAATATTCAATTAATATTCTTTTAAATTGTTTTAAATCATTTAATGGACCATATAATTTTGGTAATTGAGAATCATATTTTGAACTAGAATTGGAATTAGAATTAGAATTAGAATATGAACAACATATTAATATTGCAATTTTATTTGAATTCTGATTTAAAAATTTATAAATTGGAATAATATTTAATAACATTTTTTATTTTTAGATATACAATTAAATATTTTAAATTCAAAAGATATTAATATATAAATACGTAAAGAAAAAGAAAGAGAATTGATGATAAGAGAATTGAGAATATTTAAATATTTTAAACAGCTAATTAGAAAAGAAGTTTTCAAGAAAATATTTTTACTATGAAGTTTTACTAAATCATTATTAATTACTCATTCATTAAAATTGAATATTGGAATTATTAAAATACGGAAATTCATTTTGGCCCAACAACATTTCAACATTTCTTTCAGCTCTTCGTTTTCTTACAATTCCTCTTTTTCTTCGAATTATTCCTCTTTTTCCAAAAATTGTTATTGTGCTTCTTCTCCTTTTTCAAGTCCAGACAATTCAAATCAAAACGAGGTAAGTCAAATCAAGACAAATCAAGACAAATCAAGTCAAATCAAGACAAATCAAGTCAAGTCAAGCAAGTTCTAAAATGAAACACTTCACTTTGCTATCTAATTACAGTCTAAGGGTGGCAAAAGTGTTTTACTTGAATAATTTGTGTTCAAAATTTTTCGAAAAAACAATAATTATCAGAAGAAGAAGAAGATCAATTGTGAGCCATCACGCAGTTGAAAGATAGTTATTTTGTACTTGACACTGTTTATTTATCTTTATCTAATTCAACCTCATTTTTTTTTCAGTTTTTTTTTTCTTCGACATTTCAAAACAAATAAAAAAAAGTAAATATTGAAATTTCAGAAATAAAAAAATAATATTCCTCAATGCCCATTTACAATTTCAACAGATTATTTAATTTAAGATCTAATTGACTTTTAATATTTCAAAAGTAGTCTAGAAACAAAATTATCTTCAACCAGGCGCAGTATTGCAGAGAAGTATTTGCCAGTTTTCAGTCTTATTTGAAACTTTTGAGGTACTTGAACCAAAACCTTTGTTACTTTGAGGTTTTTTTTTTTACCATAACCCCGGGTCAGAGTGTTTATTCCAGTGTCTCGAAACCTGAAAACGGTTTTGAACTAAACTTTAACTTTAAAAAACGAGAATTTAAAAACAATCTTTTGCATTTTATTGTTTTTTTTTCAATTTTTATTTGTTTTCGAAAAAATAAAGCCTGAATTGAAGTACTTATAAGCTCATATTAAAGAAGTCCTTGATCTCTTTTTCTCGAGGAAGAGAGAAGAAAGGTATTTTCGTGTATTTATATATCAAGAATCAAGGGAGAGTTTAGGACTCAACCTTGTTGAAATGACGAATAAGATGTGGCGATATATGATCTAAGAGGCTAATGTCATACATTGTGTGACACAATAAGTACATGCCCTTTAAGCCTAATATCCTAACAGAAGTACTCCAAGCTGCAAACTCAAAAAAACTATCCAAAAAAAAGGAAAATTGAGAGTTGCAATACCACGTGAAGTTCTTTGTTTTAGGAGGTCGCCGAATTCCGGTTTTCCTGAAATGGATTTTATTTTAAATTGAAATGAACCAACTATTTTTAAAAACTAGTAGCTAAACAACTATTAATATTAACCAACAGCATCAATGGAAACATATAATAGATTCATGAACGCAGTGTTGGTAACATCAATATTACTTAATGATAAGAATTGCATCTTTCACAATTATTCAATTTTAATTATAATTTGTTTTTCATTTTTGTTTTATTTTATTTTTTTTTTTATTTTTTAAATTGTTTATGTCACATGTTTTTGTGACAACAAATACAGATGTTTTAAACGTGTTCCACAAATATGGTTTTAAAATTTATTTCAACCATTATTTTGGACGCTAATAAAATCATATTGCTTTAACTTTTAAAAGGCAATTTAAATATTGTAAGGTAAAATTATCTTATTAATTATTGTTGGTAGTTTTTTAGTTAAAGTGCTTTTTAGTATAAAAGCAAAGTTTACTATTTGGCTGCAAAATAAGATTGGTTTATTTGATCAGTTGAATCTATTAAAATGTAAATTAGTTAAATTTAATTGGTCAACTTTCAAAGCTGCTTTTATTAATTGATTTGTTTTTTCAGTAACTCATTGTTAGATTGAACTTTTGTTTTTATTACTGTAATGTTCAATTGTGGTTTAAGGTTGTATGCTTTGGTAATTTTGTTTAATCAAAATCAATTTCTTCTTAATTTGTTTTTATGTTTTCGTTATTATTTTGTAGGTGTTTTAGTTTTACAAATCAATTTTATTTTTTTATTTTAGAAATTCGTTTTGTTTTCAAATAGATATAAATAAGTTGAATATTCTTTATTTATTTTATTTTATTTACTTATATTTTGATTTAAATTATTTTATTTGATTATATATAATTGTTTATTATATTATGTACATTTATTATTATTTATTTATTACTATTATTATTTTTATAATTTATTTATTAATAAATTAAAGCTTCATTTAGCATCACGTTTTGCATCTAAGGTTTTTGAAATGCCTGTTTTAGGTCTTGAAGAAGAACATGGTTTATTGTCTGTGACGAATTCTCCTCACTGAATGACAACTATAGCTTTTAGTGGTGCAAGTGCTGTTGATTATTGGGCACATTTTTTATCACTCTTATTGGCTTACCAAAATCAGGAAACTCAACGTACATCCAAATTATAGTAAAATAAAACGAGGATTGACAAGTTTATGGTCGCCTTCTAGGATCCATAGAACTGGCACTCGTGGATTCTACTTCCCCATCTGCCAGTACAAGTAACGTCACTTAATTTACTGCCGGAGGAACCCACCAATCGAATGTCAAGTTTTACCTTACACAATGGCACCTTGTGTCGTAAACAATTGTCGTACGTCTCGTGTTTGTTAATTCTAGTAACTTACAAGGAGCTTTCTGTTGAATATACAACATGTTCATAAAGTGAAAATGATTTTGGTGCTAAAATATAAACCTCAGTGTTGTGGTAATAATTACCAAAAACCTGCTACGTCTGAAAATCCTAGATCACCTAGCAACAGTCTAACTCATTGGGCCGCATCACCAATTTGCTTCCGCAAATTAAGCTCAACCCAGAATTACGGGTAGTACTACTGGATATTTGCTACTGTGGCAAACGTCCCAGGTTAAAGTTATAATAATTAAGATCTTTTTAATAATTACAAATCTCTTATAAAATCCTGCACAGTATTTATCATTTTTGTAACAATGTAAAAGTGATCAGAAACTTTTTTCTTTTTTTAAGAACTTTATAATAATTACAAAATGTTTACTAAATGTGAAGAAGATCTCGCATCATTGTAAAACAATTTCAAAATTCTTAATAATGTTAAATTATCTTAAGAACTTTTAAAATAATTACAAAAAGATTTATTATACAGGAATCCATTTCCGCGTTGTTGTACAAAAGTAAAAAATTCTTAATAAGCTCAAATTTGTCAACACACGACCAATGTCGAAAGTGTGTTTGTGTGCCGTTTGTATGACCTAGCTGATGGTTTTGTGTAATTTGACGAAAATCTGCAAATATCAAATTTACTTTTCAAACATTACTTTTATCAATGTAATAAAAGTGGTATCAAAAAGATGAAAAAGAACAAATATTTAATAAAAATAATATATAAAGAAGGAAAAAAAGTAGCAAAGAAAAATATCTATATAATACTTATAAATAAGTTAGTAGTTAATTCAGATGAATAAATATTATTGTATATGTTAATATTATAATTCAATCCAATAGTATATATAGTAAATCAAATAATTTTTAGTCCAATTCAAATTTTAAAATGTCTAATTTAGAGGAGGGTAATAATCAATAAATACTTCCACTCAAACATAATTTAAAACATGTGATGTTTGCCTTTAGTTCCAGTTTTATTTGCTTTTATATGAGTCTTAATCTCTCTTCTTGTTTGATTTCACTTGCATTGTATAGCGATTGTAATTCTTTACGACAAATAAAACACAAATACTTATATTAAAGTGTTAGATTACTACCCTAAATAATCTGGGAAATTTTTATATTTTTTATTTTAGTTTATCTCATTAAAAACAAAAATCAAAAAACAATCGATAATGTATGTTCAATTGATAAAATTATAAATAATTTTAATATCAAAGAATAAAAATGTAATAAATTTATTTAAATTAATAGTAAAATAAAATTAAAAAGTATTTTAAATTCAATTAAATTTCTTCATCTTTTCAATCATGATAACATTATTTGAATATAAATATTTTATAGAGTATATGTTTATCATTTCAAAAAAAAAAAATGTTCTCAAATATTCTTTCAAGTTATAAAGATTTATTCTCAATTCATAAATATTTAAATCATAATTCAAATAAAATTGCAATATTAATATGTTGTTCATATTCTAATTCTAATTCTAATTCTAATTCCAATTCTAGTTCAAAATATGATTCTCAATTACCAAAATTATATGGTCCTTTAAATGATTTAAAACAATTTAAAAGAATATTAATTGAATATTTTAATTATAAATCTAAAAATATATTTATATTAACTGATGATTTAAATTCAAGTTTAAATGAATTACCAACTAAATTAAATATAGTTAATTTAATAAGAAAAATTGTTAAAAATTATCATAATAATAATAAAATTTTATTTTATTTCTCAGGTCATGGTTTTCATTTAAATATTAATACCCCTAATGACAATTGTAATGACAATAACAATGAAAATATTAAAAAAATAAGTCTGATTGTACCTTTAGATTGTAAAAAAGTTGGATATATTAATATTCATATATTATTAGATTGGTTAACAGATACTAAAAAAAAGAATATTAATATTACTTGTATTATAGATTCTTGTCATTCCAGTGGTATAAACTGGAATATTTACCAAAAATTTACGTGGAATAATTGAAGATAATGCAAATATTACAATTTATAATTTTTTACAAAAATTATTTGAAATTTTTTGAATTTATTCATTTAAAAGTACTCTATACTTTTAATAATTATAAATAGGTATTGTATTTTGATTTTCTTGAAGTGTCTTTGGATTTGATTTGAATTTGATTTGAATTTGATTTGGATTTAATTTGTTTATTTGTTTGTTTATTAGACTCTATTGCGATTTGATTAACAAAAATATTTTTTTCCTTTTTTATTTTATATTATACATTTTATTTATGTTATAATAACTTTTATTAAACTTTAACCAGTCTTTATGAAATATTTATTGAAACTATTGTAAAAATAATGTAAATAAATCATTTTTTTAAAATTCTAATTTCTTTTTAAGGGGTATTTCTTCTCTTTTTATATCTTTTATAACCTTTTACATATTTTTATATTTATTGTTGCTTATATTTCTATTTTAGGTAATATATTAAATAAAAGCATTCTATTGGTTAAAGAAATACAACTAAAAAATATTAAAATTACATGACCATGAACTTCAATCCATTCAGTTGGTCTCATTTGTGCACGAGGCTTTTTTAGTAGTTTGATTTTGCGAGAAATTTTGGAAATGAAATTTATTTTTAAAAAAGTCACAAGACGGAAATGACCCGCAATTTTGTTTTTTTTAATTTTATTTCTTTGATGACCCGATAAATAATCTCGGGTCAGTTTTTACCCCTGTGGAAAATGGGCTTTATATTTTATATCACGTGCACTTCCAGAATTTAAAACAGTTATTACGTAATTTTTTGTTACGTAATATTTCACTCTATTATTATTATTATTATTATTATTACAAGTTATATAAATATACAAATATATAAATATTTATTCATTAATCACCATTATTATTATTATAATTATTATTATTCTTTCTTTCCTTTTCTTGAATTTCTTTCTCAATTAAATAATCTTCTGAAGTTTTCCAAAGATTTAAAAATTTATCATCAATAAATTCTTTATCTTTAATTTTAAATTCTGGTAAAATTTCAATTTTTCTTAAATATTCAATTAATGAATCTTCATCTTCATTTAACCAAATTAATAATTCTTCTTCTTTAATTAAATTATCATATTCTTTTTCTTTTTTAATTTCATTTTCAATTTCATTAGAATCTGAAACTCTTGAATATTGCTCAAATTTATTTTCACTGTTTCCATTTTTATTATTCTTAGAATTATTTATATTAATATTTGTTGTTGATCTTATTGTTCGTAATTTACCATATCTTAAATTTATATCATTTAAAATATTCTCAATTTTTCTATTTTCAAAAATTGTATAATTACCAGTTAAAATTTCACCATTTTTATTAATATTATTTAAATTATTTTCATAAAATTTCTTAATCTTACTTTTAAAACTTATCAATTTAATCCATTGACCAATTTTTTTAAAATAAAAATATCCTCTATAATATTTCTTAAAACAATTATTATTATATTCAATTTTTAACATATCTTTATAATTATTTGGTATAAATCCATAAGTTCCACCTAATAATTTAGTTTCTTGAATTGGAAATAATTCAGAATATGAAATAAAATGATTATTTCTACAATTAAAAATTTGTAATTTTAAATTTCTATTTAAAATTTTTAAACTATTCCTTTTATTTATATTCTCTTTTGTATTTTTTAATAAATTTAAATAATCTTTATTATAATTATTTTCTTTATTAATTAAATCTTTATTAATAAATTTAAAATTTTTTATAAATTTATTATTTCTAAAATTTATTAATTCTCCATATCTTGTTGGAGTTTGAGTATTTGTAAAACTTAATCCAGTTATATCAATATACATTCCACTTTTAATATTTATAAATCTTAAATCTATTAAATTCTTACCACCATTTTTATTTCTATTATTTATAAAATTATTACAATCAATTAAATRTTCTCCAAATCCATCATTAAAATCTTCAATAATTAAACTATTATTATAATTAAAACATAAATAATTTAAATCCTTTATTGMCATTTGTAAATCAATATCTTTATCCCATGGAAATATTGATTTTGAAAAATTCCATGATAATAAACTTCCATGACTTAACCAAGATTTTAAATTTAAATTTTTTTTAGTAAAAATAAACCAATTTTTTATTAAATTTTCTAAAATTATTCTTCTTTCTTCTTCATTTTTTATTAATCCATTAAAAAATCTCCAATCATAATGTGATCCATCTAAACCTTTTTGTAATTCAGCTTCAAAGAAATATTTCCTTTCTAATTTCTTTTCAATATTATTTTTTAAAGTTATATAATAATTAAATTGAGATTTATTTAAAATTTCTTTTAATTTATTTTCATCTCCATTTAATTTATCATTAATTATAATTTCAAATTCTTTTAAAGTCTTACTACCATCAAAAATAAATGAATCAATTGATAAATAATCTTCTTTATCAGTACTTGTGTTAAATGTTTTCATCACATTCTCCAATAATTTATCTTTATCAACCTCATTTTCAGATTTCATTGATGATGAATTACTTAAAAGATCTATAATTTCATTGAATTCTTTCAATGGATCAACAATTATTGTTTCTTCAATAATATTCTTAGAGTTCTTCAAGTTTCTTGAAATATATTCATAAGTATAATTATTTTCTAATAATCTTTGACTTTTTAAAGGATATTTTAATTCATCATTTGAAAAGAAATCATAATTTTCATTATCGATTCTTTCTAAATCATTAATTTCAACATTAAAGAATTTAATTTTATCATTATTTGATAAAAAAATTATTGAATTTGGATTTGAATCTTTATTAAAATAATTAAAATTATAAAGATATGATTTTCCAAAGATCTTTGATAAATTTATATCTTTTTTAATTTTTACACCTTTAATAATATTAAATCCAGTAAATGGTAATGAAGTATAATTTAAAAGATTTAAAGAATGATTTAAACTTAATTTATTTATATCATCATTAGTTCCAGGATCATCAATGGTTTGAAAATAATTTAAATAATCAAAATGATGAAAATCTTTACAATGTAAATTATCAGAATATTTAAAATTTTTTGAATTTGGAATTAATTTATTTATAATTTGATTATTTGAAATAATAAATTTATGATTAATATTATTAAAATTATTTAAATTTGAAATTTCAATTAATTTCTTAATTTCTTTTAAAATATCTGAATTTGATAATTGATTTAATGAACCTATATCTTTTTGAAAAAGTTTACAACTATTATAATCTAAATAATTTTTATAATTATTTGCTAAATTTGAATCCCATTTTGAATCAAGTTTAATAAATTCAGGTTTMTCATTGTTATTATTAATATAATTGAAATAATTATATTGATTGAAATAAATGAAATTTATAAATGGATTTAAAATTGTTAAATCCACATAATCATACCAATGAAATGGAATTGAAAGTCTTTGATTATTTATTATTTCATGTTTTATATGATTTAAATATATTCCAATAGTTAGTTTATAATCAAATTTATTTTCATCATCATAAGTTAAAGGTAATCTTCTTGTTTGATTWTTAAAATTATAATCATTAATATTATTAAAATTTAATTCTTTAAAAAAATTTGGAATTTCAGTTTTTGTAATTTCATTATTTATATAATTATTATTTATAAAATTATTTAATTTATTTAATTTATTATCTATTGGAGATTTAGATAATTTATAATTTATTAAAAAATTTAATTTTTTAAACCAATTTATTTCATAAATTTCATTTATTCTATCATCAAATAATGAATAATATAATGTTTCATTTTTATTTATAATATTATTATTATTATAAAATTCTTTAAAGAAATCAATTTTTGAAAATTGAGAAAGATTAGAAAGATTAGAAATATAATTTAAATTTATTATATAATCATCAGATAAGAATACTTTTAAATTTATGAATATTAAAAGAAGTAAAAATATTGAAAATGATATTAATTTTTTTGTTCTGAAGAATAAGAATATAAATCTCATTATTATATTGTAAAGCTATTGGGTTATATTAGATAGATATTTGAAATGAATTGAAATAAGGAAATGAAATGAAATAATTTTTAAGGAATCTTGATTGACTTTATATTTATGTTCATTTAATCATTGAAGAAAAGAAATTCAAGTTATTATTGATATTATTTATATTTGATATTCTTTTATTTCAGTTCCAGAATGAGTAACTGATGTTTTGAAACATGGTGAAGTATCACAAGCCTTGGTTCTTTAACATATACCAAATAATATCAAAGAATACTAACAAATACTTTCTTTTCTTTTYAGATATTTTTCAAATACCGTACCTTTTAAACACCTTTTAAATACCATTAAAATACCTTTGAAATGGYAAACAAATCCCAAAGCTCAAAGTTCCAAAAGGCTTGTTTTTTAAGCCCTGGAATAATCATGCAGTCATAAACAGCAGAGTGCCGAATGCCGATTTAGCACCTTGAAAAAGCAACGGAACCCCGAAGCAGTCGCCGTCACACCAGCCACGTCATTTACTCTTGCCACTCTAGCCACTGCAAGCCCCGACAAGCCTCGACTTTTTCTAAACAGCGCCCCCATTTAAAACAGCCCTAAATACTGGGCTCTAAAATATAAAAAAAATTAAAGAGACCAGAAACTTGGTACTTTTATTATTTGTTGTTAATATTACAAATACTTTTTATTGTTTTATTGTTTTACTGATAAAGTTGATAGAGTTGATAGAATTGGTATAAATAAGAATAAGAATAAGAATAAGAATAAGGATAAGAATAAGGATAAGAATAAGGATAAGAATAAGAATAAGAGTAAGAATAAGAAGGCAAGTAAAAAAGGGAATAAGAGTATTGCTATATATTATCAAATTATTAATCAGATCCAGTACCAAAATCTGGAGTTCCACCTAATGTGCCCCACATATCACCAATATAATTTGTTGCATTTAATGAATCTCCAAAATAAATATTATCCCAATTATTAATAACATCTTTAACAAAAGGTAATCCAGCATTCAAGATATTTGCAATAGCAACTGAGAATCCACCTTGTTCAGCATAATCAAACCATTCAGTTACATTTTCATCATTATCATTTATTGGTGGTCTATCAAAATCTGAAGCAGTTCTTAATAATACAATTCTACCAAAATTAATTAATTTAAATTTTGCAGCTCTTAACATTGCTTCTAAAGTTGCATTATCTTCTTGTGCTGTCATTGTATATTCTCCAGTTCCATTAGTTATCATTTCAGTCCAATTTCCATATGCTTCACCTAATAAAGTTCCAAAAAAATAAGAATCTGAACATAATGAATCTCCAGAAATAATTTTTGGAGTTTCATTAGCTGGTGAAAAATTATAATTTAATCTATAATTTTGTGCAGTTTCTGATCCTATAGAAATATTATTATAATCTTGAGCTAATTTCATTGCTCTATCTCTTAATACAGTATTTAATTCAAATACTTCAGTACCATATATTGTTTCTGGATATTCACCAGGTTCATCAGTACCAAAACCAAAAGTTCCAGTTGTCCAATTTTTTGGCATTTCTCTTGCATCAACTTCATAATTTAATCCAACTTGTATAGAATATCTTGCAAATGCAGCTGTACCTAAAGTTCCTTTATATGGATTAATACCTGCAATACCTGCAATTAAAAAATATGTTAAAGATAAATCAAATAAATATGATAATGTAAATGATTGAATTGTAGTTGCGGCATTAATTTCTGCTTCTCCAGTTGTAACTTGACATATTGAATAATTTGAATTACAATGAATATATGGAAATAAAGGTGATAATCCAGGTATTGAAATATTATAAATTAATTCTAATTCATTTAACCATGGTGTTGATTCAGGTTTAAACATTGAAATTATTACAATTTTTGGTTGAAATATTGCAAATGGTTTACCTTCTGTAACTGATAATAAATTTCCATTGGAACTTGAATTAGATTCTTCTCTTTTTAATAATAATGATGGTGATAATGATGATGATCTTTTAATTAAATTAATATTTTTAGAATTTAAAAATGGTGGTATACCATTTACATCTACATCTGCTTCTGATTCTCCTTCTCCATTTCTTTTATTAAAACTTAATGGAAATGAAGTTACTAATAATGATAATAAAAAAAATGTTATTAAACTAGATAATCTCATTTTATTTATTTATAAATATAATTAAACTAATTCAATTAAAAATCACATACCTCAAACAACATGTACTTTAAGAAGTATTTATATTATTGAAAATAATATTTCAAATAAAAAAGAAAGAGAAAGAGAATGAAAGAAAAAGTGAAATGAAATATTTAAATGCTTATCAAATTCCAATTTGATTGAAAGATCATCGATTTAAAGTTATACTTTTTACAAATGGTTGTAAGAATTGCTTATTTAATTCTTTAACAATTTTCTTCTTTTTTCAACAGAATGAACTTTGATTGGTTGATTAATGAAACGGAAAGAAAGCAAGAAAAGCATTGCTTCTAAAAGTATCAGATTAGAAGAGATAACTTTCYCAAATGGGATATTGAACAAGACTAAAACTCTTATCAAATTACAAAATTGATCTTAAATGAGAGAAATGGCTGCATTTCATTTCCAATTTCATTGCTTGCTGAACACAAACTCAAAAAAATCAAAAGGCTCTCGGCAAAACTTTAAATAACCTTAAAGCAGCAATTAATCCGTTAATCCGTTAACCGAACGCCGAGATGCCGTCACATGACATATATAATATAAAAGATAAACGAATAGAATATTAAATATATATTTATGKAATAGAAAATATAATATAAACAAGATAGAAGTATTTARAAATTTAAATCAAAGTTGAAATTTCAGAATGTAAATCAATTGATTTATTTGAAGTAAAATGAGGAGTTTGAGAAGATTTTTCTGAATTTTTATATAACTTTTTTGAAATATTTAAAATTGAAAGACTTGAATTATTTTTAATTATTTCACAAAAATTTCTTGTAAATATTCCAAAAGATCCATTTTTGGATAATTCATTAATATCTCCAGAATCATTATTATCACCATCTCTAGATTTTTYAAATTTTTGACATGATGATAAATATAAAATATTTATATTTTTCTTTTTTTCATAACTATAATTTATAATTTTAWTATTATCGTAGCTAAGTTTGGAATTTATTAAATCTTTTAAATTATTAATTTCTTCATTGGAATTATTTTTAAAAAAAGAATAATAAATTTTTGATTTAAGATTATTTAWATAAATTTTACAAATTTTAGTTATATTATTAATTTCAGAATTGTAAGTGTAATTATATTTTAAATTTATACTTCCAGAATGACAAGAATTTAAAATAAAACTTATACTTAATATCTTTTCAGTATTAGTTAACCAATTTAATAAGATATGAATATTAATAAAGCCAACTTTTTCATAATCTAAAGGTAAAATCACTCCAACATTTTTAATCAGATAAATATTCAATAATTTTCCATGACCAGTGAAATAAAATAAAATATGATCGTTATTTTTAGATTTTTTAAGTATTTTATTAATTAAATTATTTATATTTGATTTAGTTGGTAAATTATTTAAATTTGAATCTAATTCATCTGTTAAAATATAAATGTTTTCAGGTTTATAATTTAAATGATTTGTTAAAGTATTTTTAAGATTTTTTATATCATTTAAAGGACCATATAATCTCATTTCTTCAGAATTACAATTGATATGAGAACAAGCTATAAGTATTGCTATTTTGGTTGATTGATATTTCATAAACTTAAACTATATCTTTCTTTTGATTGTTTTAATGATTTTTAAATTTTAAATTTTAAATTTTAGATTTATTTGAATTCAATTTATATTGATAAAAAAAAAAAAAAAAAAAAAATAAGGAGGTAAACAAGCTTACTTTAAATGTGTTTTGGAGGATTGAAAGAAATTTTCATGTGAGAAAAAATATCCAGAAAGTTGAAATAATTGAAATTTATGATTCTGGGTTCCATTTTTTTTATTATTCACCCTTTAATATCATCTTTTTTTTCTTAAATTAAAGGTATCTAATTATAAAAGATTTACCGCGGTCCGAGGAAAGGGTCAAATTTKAGGTAAGTTTTCGATTTTCACATCGATACTTTGGAGCTGATACTTCTTACATTACAGGCATTCGGGAAACATTTTTAACTATGGAAAAATGCTTTTGTAACAAAAAATAAATATGTTTYGACACGCAGTACTATGCAGCTCGTAAACGCATACAGACGTGGTTCAAAAAGCTTAAAATACCTTCGGGACAACCMAAAACTTTTGTCCTGAGCGCATTCGTAATTGTAATTATAAAAATAATCATAGGTTTTTGTTACATTTATTTCCATGATTTCACAAATGCCTAGTACGCGGTTGTAAGGTACAACTTGTAACAAAATTATTTTTATGAATTATTTTTATGASAAATTGCCCAAATGCCTCTATTACAATTGAAGGAAAAGAAACAGAGAATGATTTTAATCGGCTTTCCGAAAGCTTTGAAATAAAACTCCTTTTATTTGGATGAATATACAGTATAAGAAAACGTGAGAAACAGGGGAAATTCGGCAATGACTTCAGCTCAATGTTGGATATTCTTGCATACTTCCCAGAAGAAAAGAAAAAAAGAAGAAAGAAAGAAAGAAAGAAAGAATTGGAAGAATTGGACGAAAACAAAATATTTGGAGAGGATTATAACAGGAGTATAAGAAAAAGAAGTGGTTAAAAAATAGGAATTTGTAATCGAGTAATAATCAAACTAACAATCAAACAATATTTTTTATACTTTTTTTACCTTCAATATCATTACCATCACAATGTTCATTTTCAATTTGAAGATCCAAACAAGTGTCAGTTTCATCATTATTATTATTTCTAATAATATCTGAATCATTTAATTTAGTTTCTGCAAGTTTTAAATCTTCATTTTTTAAATCTTTTACAAAAATTAAAAAAATTAAAAAACAAATAATATAACAAGCCAATGGTAAAAATGAAGCTTTTTTATAATTTTCATTAATTTCCTTAATTGAAGTTTTTGAATAATCAATATTTCCTACAATTGAAGAAATTGCACCTAAAACAACTGAAGTTCCAAATTGTCCCATGGCTAAATTTACTCCAGATAATAAACCTTGCATTTCTGCAGGTGTTGCTGGAATTGTAAGATTTAAATAATTAAAAAATGCAATATTTGTACCTCCACAAAGAATTATTAATCCACTAAATCCAAATCTCCAATAATCTTTAGAATCTTTATAACTCATTGAATATATTAATCCAGTTCCAATTATTGATAATCCAGTTCCAATAAGACACATATGTTTTGAAGAAATAATATTAATTAAATAATTTGAAATATATGATGTAATAACCATGGTAATACCTTGTGGAATTAATTTAACAGAAGTAATTATTAATGAATCTTTATAAACATAAATTAAAGTTTCAATAATAATTTCAAGAATTCCAAAATATGCTGCATAAAAAAAAAATGAAATAATCATTATTGGTATAAAATTTTTAACTGTCCACATTATTTTTGGTATAATTAAATCTGTATTTTTACCTCTTTTACCATTAAAATAAAATAATTCCCAAGATATAAAACTAAATAAACATAAAATTCCAATAATTATTAAAACATATGATTTTGGAGTTTTCCAAGATTTACCAGCTTGAGTGAATCCAGTTACTAAAATTATACCAAATGAAGTAATTATAAATCCACCAAAATAATCTAAATTTTTTAATGAACCAACTTTATTTTTATAAATTAATTTTGGTAATGCAAATATTGAAATTAAGAAAAATAAGAATGAAATTGCAAAAAAAATCCACATAAAACCTTTATAACCAATTTTTGTATTTGAAAAAGCTCCACCTAATAAAAATCCAATTGAAGTTGAACCTACAGATGCACTACAAAAAGTAGCTAAAGCAATTTGTAAAGTTTTACCATTAAATATATTTGCAGTTATAGCATATGAAGATGGAAAACAAGTTGCACCTCCAAAACCTTGAAAGATTCTCATAATTAATAAAACCCAAAAATTTGAAACTAAAGCACCAATTAATGAACTTATTGAAAAAATTAAAAGTCCAATTGAAAACATAATATGATGACCAAGAATATCACCAAATCTACCAAAGAAAATTATAAATGAACCAAATGAAACAGTATATGCAGCAACTACCCATGTTGTTGTTGAAGCTGGAATTTTATAAGTTTCAGAAACTCCTTGAGATGAAAGCATAAAACTTGCTATACTCATTAAATCAACACATCCAGTTATTAATAATAATATAAAAATTAAAATTTTATGATTATTGAAAAAAGGTAATGTCTTTGATCTTAATTTAATAATAATTTTCATTGGATTAATCATTTTAAATAAAAAAATTTATYAATGAATTATTTTTAAATTAAAAAAAAAAAAAGTTATATTAAAAGAAGATAAAAAAAAATCTAAATAATAGTATATTAAATAGTTTGTTGTTATTTATTCGATTGCCTGAATGAATGAAAAATACAAACCATTTTTATATAAAATTTCTAAATCATTATATTAGTAATCCAAAATTGAATTATTTTTTAATATTTTAAGCAACAAGGATTATTCTAATCAATTTATTGTATTTAAAAGTTATAATGCCAATTAATATACAAAATAATTATATATTTATTTTATTGTATAAAAACCTAAAATTAAAGTAATTTTCAAAGTAAGTATCGGATGTATCCGAACTTCGGAGAAATTACCATTTTTGAAATCGCTTACTAATTATGAAATTTTTAAAATTTACTTTTTTTTTCTTGAATATTCTAAATATTTAAGATAACTTTTTTGAATGTTTCATTTACCCGATGTTTTATTTATAATTTCATGCTTTTGATTATCATTTAATGAAATTAATTCATCTTCTTCTAAAGTTCACATACTTTTATTAGTTATTATTAATGAATAATAGTGGGTGCTGAGATGTTCTTAACAGTACCAGTTGTACTGTTCATGACTTTAAAAACATGTCGCATTTCCACAAAACTGGTTTCAGTTTTTCAAGAGCGGAAGTATTGCCAAATTGGGGAATTTTAAGTGCTGGTATGTTCGTAGCAGTTCCTAATTTACTGTGATAGTAATGTATAATAGAGATCCATAAAGTTTGTCATGATTTAAAATATTTTTAAATATTTATATAAATAAATCAATCAATGAGATCAATAAATATAAGACACTTGATAACTGTTACTCATTTAATATTGAATATTATTAACTAATATTTTTTTATTTATAAGATAATAGATATAAACTAGAAAATTATTTTAAAATTATAGTGTCGTCTACATTCTCTAGCATTTGTGATCCTGGTATGTAATTTGGCATTGTGGCCGAGTGGTTAAGGCGAAAGACTTGAATAGAATCCGAGTTAAGGTTCAGGACATCTTTTGGGATTTCCCGCGCAGGTTCGAGTCCTGCCAATGTCGTTTTTTTTTTTTTTTTTTGTATTTTTGATTTTTTATAGTTCTTTATTAATCTTAAATTATTCTTCAATTATCAATTACAAAAGATATAATCGTTATTCATTATATGAGAAGTGGTACAATATGAATGTGAATATAGATTGTCTAATATCTTTTATCTATTATCTATATAATTTGAAATACTATATATATAAATCTAATAATTATTCAGATAAAACTTCAACTGGATTTTCAATRAAAGTCTTTTCATAAGATTCACCAGCAGGTTTACCAAAAATTAATTGAGCTTGAACTTCCCAATTTGGATTAATTTTACCTTTTAAAGCTTCTTCAACATAACCATTATAATGTTGTAAATGACCACCAAGACCTAATTCTTCAATTGCAGACCATGTATTAATTTGTGCAGCACCATTAGAATGAGCAGCCCAAATTGGAAAATAATCAGAATATGCAGAATATGCTTTTGAAATATCATCAATTGTTTTTTTATCATTAAAAAAAATTATTGAACCAAATGCTTCATTTTTAATTGAATTTGGTCTAGTTTGTGCATCACCTTTTGGTAATGAATTAACAACTGAATTCCAAATATTTTCATGTAAATTTCCAGTAATTATAATTGCTCTAATATTTTGTATATTAAAAGCAGTTGGTGTATATTTAACAAAATCTTGTACAATTTTTTGAATATCTGAAATTTTAACATTCTTTGGTAATGTTTTTTCTAATTGATAAATTGTTCTTCTTGCAATAACACTTGGAAGAGCAGATGGTGACATTTTAATAGTTATATGATTTGATTTATTTAGATTAGTTATAATAGTAAGCTTAAGATAAAGATTGAATGAATTGGAGTTAATAAAGAAAGAACAAAAAGAAAAAAAAAGAAATAAACATGATAAATTTCACTAGACATTTCATTCAGTATTTATATTCATTTTTAAACAATAACCAAAGTTCTGTTTATTAGTAATATGATTGAAATATTAAATATTTAATATTTAATGTTAATTGTAATATTTTCTTTTGTTATCTCCGGGGAAAGAAAAGAAAAGAAAATTAGTAAAAATTACATAAAAATTACATAAAAAAATGCTCGGATGTTTATGGATGTGCATGGATGTAGACCGGCTGGTTGGTGTGGCGCAGTAAAACAATAAAAATCCACACTTTTTTATTTCTTTTCTCTTTATTTCTTTTGGATAATTTTCTTTTTTATTGAAAAATGCAATGTTCTTATAATATCTATTTATGTCTATATAAATCTATAGTTTTATATCTTTAATTACATAAATATTACATGATAAATCTTAATTTTGTATCAAGAGGATGAGAAGAACTTAATTGAGGTCTTTGTTCATATTTCTCTTTTAAAAATTCTCTCATATTAATTAATAAACTTATATAACTTTGATTTGGATTTTTAGTTAAAATTGTAACAAAAGCATTTGACATTGCACCAATTGCAATACCATTAAAAGAAGAATCTGCAGAAGTTTGATTATCTTTACAACCACTGAAAGAAATAACATCAGCAGAAGAAAATTTTAAATTTAAAATTTCTTCTCTTTTTTTTTCAGAAATTGGTTTAATTAATCTATTTGTTAATTTACCAAAATTTTTAAAACCTTCAAGAATATTACCTTGAGAATAAGAATTTAAAGTATTTTTACCATGTTCTGCAGTATCTTTAAACATACTTGGTTCTTTAAGTATACCTTTTGTATTATAAACAAAAGGTAAATCTAAAGCAGTTCCAGAATGACAACAATCAAAAATTGCAGTTAATCTTACACCAGATTTTAATGGTTTAACTAATAAATCATGCATAATATCATCAATAATAAAACCATTTTTTTTAAAATCTAAAGGATAAATTAATTGATCATAACCATTAATTTCATCATTATTTTTATCTTTAGTTTGACCACCATGACCACTAAAATGAAAAAATAAAGAATCATTTGAATTTGAATTTTTTGTTAACCAAATCATTGCATTAATTATATTTTTTTTTATAGGTAATTTAATTTTATCATTTGAATCATCTGTTAAAATTACCATATCATTAAATTTATAATTATAATTTTTATTTAAAAATAAACTAACTTTTCTTACATCATTTATACAACCTTTTAATTGAAATTTAGTATTAAAATAATTTATACCAATTAATAATGCTTTTCTTTTTGCATTACATTTTGAATATTGATAATTTTTACCATGATAAGATAATTGGTTATTAGTTGGTATTTGAGATTGTATTGAAGGTGGTATTGAAGGTGGTATTGAAGTTGGTCTTTGTTTTTGATTATGATTATGATTATGATTATGATTATGATTATGATTATGATTATGATTTTGATTATGATTTTGAGGAATATTATAAGATTGAGGTCTTATTTTATTAATATTTGAATATATTTTTGGTTTTTTAGGAGGCGGTTGTATATTACTTGATAATTTTGTATTTATATTTGTATTTATATGTGTATTTATATTTGTATTTGTATTAGAATAGTTTATATTTGATCTTGGAGGTAATGGAGGTAATGGCGGTAGTGAAGATAGTGAATTTAATGAATTTAATGAATTTAATGGGGGTAATGGATCTAAAGAAGGTAAAATAGGTACATTTGGATAATTGTTATTATAGTTATTATTATTATAGTTATTGGAACTATAAGTATTTGTATTTATATTATTTGTATTATTATTTATATTATAATTAATTGAATTGAAATTATTTCTATCATTAGAATAAGTAATTTGATTATTATTAATAATATTATTATTATAATTTGAAGTTATAAATTGATTAGTTATACCTATAGGATAAGGTATTTCATTATTATAATCATTATCATAATCATTATCGAGATTGTTATTGTTATTATTAAGAAATGAATCTAGTTCTAGAGACAGTGGATATAAAGGTGTTGAATTATTAATTATTGGAAATGTTGGATATGGTGGATTATTGGCGTTAGTATTGGTGTTAGTATTTGTATTTGTATTTGTATTTGTATTGATGTTTGTATTAATATCATAATCATCATAATCATCATAATCATTGTAGTTGTTATTGTTATTGTTATTGTTATTGATGATATCTGATGGATATGGAGTATTTAATGGATCAGATATTGGATATGGTAAATTTCTATTTGGATACATGTTTGTTACTTAAGTAGTAGTATTTGTAGTAGAGAAGTAATATAACATATTATATTATATAAAAGGGATTAACGAGAGATATATACTTATACTTATTCTCACTCTCATTCTCGCCACCATTATCGGATTCCTCTTCTTCTTCACCACCACCACTGGCACCACTGGCACCACTGCCACCACTGCCACYACCACAATTGTCACCATTTCTATTATTGTTAAATACTCGAGGCTGGACTTCGGTGATTACATGCAACTACTGCGCCCCAAAACAGTGGCTTGCAACACTCAGCCACAGACTTTCTCATCTGACACGCACCCACCCCACTGGTACCCTCCTCCCTGTCCCTGTCCCTGTCCCTGTCCCTGTCCCTGTCCCTGTCCCTGTCCCTGTCCCTGTCCCTGTCCCTGTCCCTGTCCCACCACTGCTCCTTCTCTGTCCCCTCCACGGTGGTTTCAAGAAGACACTTCTCACACACACACTATCACACACTCTACTACTACTACTACTACTACTACCACTACCACCACTCTACCCTTATTACTACACTACTACTACTACACAACTCTTACAACTTCTTTTCTTCATCTCCGGAATATTTGCAGCTACCAAAGAATGAACTACTTTACTTAATTACATCTATCTTACCTAATAAAATATATATCTATTATCATTAACTATTATTTATCATAGGAATTTAATTGATCTCCTTTAATTTGTACCTATTACTACCATCTTATTAAAATATTAACATATTTATCATCATCAAGTTCATTACTATTCTATTATATTCTATTATATTCTATTATATTCTATTTCAATTCAATTCCTCATTATCAATATTAATACTTTTTCAATACATATTTCAATAAATATAAAATAAAATGGATTTACAAAGAGGTTATACAACACGTACAAAAAATACAAATCAATTAAATAAACTTGCAAAAAAAGTTTTAGAAAAATCAATAAAAGATGATAATGATTTAACTTCAATAATCAATAAAGATAATAATACCTTAAGTAATAATAATAACAGTAACTTAAAACCACAAAAAGATTTTACAAAATATTTATTTGAAGGAAAATTACTTTCAACAAATGAAAGAATTATAAAAGATGTACCATTATTAGCTTCAAAAATTCCAAGTTATGATGAAGTTTTTAATAAAAATAATAATGGTTTACCAAATCATTCATTTTTAAAAGAACATTTTAAAAGAGAAGGTAGATTAAATCCAATTCATTTAATTAAAATTATTGAAATGGGTACAAAATTATTATCAACTGAAAGTAATTTATTAGATATTGAAGCTCCAGTGACTGTATGTGGTGATATTCATGGTCAATATTTTGATTTAATGAAATTATTTGAAGTTGGTGGTGATCCTTCAATAACAAGTTATTTATTCTTAGGTGATTATGTTGATAGAGGTTCATTTTCAATAGAATGTTATATATATTTAATTTCATTAAAATTAAATTTTAGAAATACTTTTTTTATGTTAAGAGGTAATCATGAATGTAAACATTTAACAGAATATTTTACATTTAAAAATGAATGTTTACATAAATATAATTTAAAAATTTATGAAATTTGTTTAAAATCTTTTAATTCTTTACCATTAGCTGCAATTATGAATAAACAATTTTTTTGTGTTCATGGTGGTTTATCTCCTGATTTAAAATCTTTAGATGATATTAGAAAAATTGATAGATTTAAAGAACCTCCAACAAGAGGACTTATGTGTGATTTACTTTGGGCTGATCCAATTGAAAATTATGATGATGATAGTAGTAATAATAATAATAATAATAATAATGATAGATTATATCAACCAAATTCTATAAGAGGTTGTTCATATTCTTTTTCATATAAAGCCTCATGTGAATTTTTAGATAAAACTGGTTTATTATCAATTATTAGAGCTCATGAAGCTCAAGATGCAGGTTATAGAATGTATAAAAGAACTCAAACTATGGGGTTTCCATCTTTATTAACAATGTTCTCTGCTCCAAATTATTTAGATTCTTATGGTAATAAAGCTGCTGTATTAAAATATGAAAATAATGTTATGAATATAAGACAATTTAATTCTTCTCCACATCCATATTGGTTACCTAATTTTATGGATGTTTTTACTTGGTCTTTACCTTTTGTTGGTGAAAAAGTTACTGATGTTTTAGTTTCTTTATTAAATATTTGTTCTGAAGAAGAATTAGAAAAACCAACTTTATTTAAAGAAGATCAAACTATTGAAAAAATTGTATCTAATTTACCAAATGAATTATTAATTCAACAACAACAACAACAACAACAAAAGAAACAACAGGAACAACAAGAAAATATTAATAATTTAGAAGATAAAAAATTACAATTACGTAATAAAATTATTGCAATTGGTAAAGTTAGTAGAATGTATCAAGTTTTAAGAGAAGAAACTGAAAATATTCAACAATTAAAATCTTTTAATGATGGTAATTTACCAAAAGGTACTTTATTAAATGGTAAAAATTCTTTAAATGAAACTTTAAATACTTTTTCATTAGCAAAAGATGCTGATAGAATTAATGAAGCTTTACCTCCAAGTAATGAAGAATTAAGAAGAAGAGCAACTGAAAAAGAAATAAGAATTAAAAAAAAAGTTTCTCAAGATGTTGCAAAAGATGTAAGAATTCAAAGAATTGCAAGATCTCTTTCGAGATAAGAAACTTTACAACAYTACATTTTCTTTTTTTATAATCTTTAATTTTTCTAATTTTTACTTACTTATTTACTTACTTATTTAGTTTCATATTTAATTTCATATTTACTTACATATTTATAGTATAATATATAATAATAATATAATATAATATAATATAATATAACTTTAATTATTATATTTTTGTAAAAATACTTACAACATCTTCATTTGCAATTATATGATTTAAACCACATTTTTGTGGTATATGTTTTGCAGAAACTCCCCAAACTAAAGCATATTTAAAATTATTTTTTAAATCTTTATGAACTAAATCACAAACATCTTTTATAGAACTATTTTTTCTTAAAATTAATGGATCATTAAAATTTGGTTTATTTATTAAACTATTATTTTTTTTAAATGTATAAATTTTAATTAAATTTAAATTTGACCAAATTTCTTCAATAACATCAGAAATACCTAAATTTAATGATATACTCATATATGAAGTTTTAGTTTTAGAATTTTCTAAAATTGATAATTTTTTTAATTCTTCTAAAGAAATTGAATCAATTTTATTATAAATATAAATACAATTTATATATTTTATATTTTTTTCATTAATTACATCAATAAATTCATCAACAGTAATATTTTCATCTTTAATTAAAATTGAAGCATTATTTATTTGATAATCTCTTAATATTGAAATTATAATTTTTTCATTAATATTAATTAATGGATTTATTGTTGCAATTTTTATACCACCAGAATTTTTTAAAATTAATGAAATATTTGGTTTTTCTTGATTTAATCTAATTCCAATTTTATTTAATTCATTTGTTAAATAATTTTTTTGTTGATAAGATCTAGTTACATCTAAAATCATAAGTATTAAATCTGAAGTTTTTGCAGTTGAAATAACTTGTTTACCTCTACCTTTACCATCAGAAGCACCTTTAATAATTCCAGGTAAATCAATAATTTGAATTTCTGCACCATTATAATTAAGTACACCAGGTACAGAAGTTAAAGTTGTAAAAGCATAATTTGCAACTTCTGAAGTTGTTTTTGTAATTTTTGATAAAAAACTTGATTTACCAACAGATGGATAACCAATTAAAGAAACTCTTGCATCACCACTTTTTGAAACTTCAAAACCTTGTTGTTTTGAACCAGCACCTGAATTTGAACTTGGTTCTAATAATTCTCTACGATATCTTGCTAATTTACCTTTAAGTAAACCAATATGATATTCAGTTGCTTTATTTTTTTGAGTTCGAGATAATTCAAGTTCAATATCTTTTATTTTTTCTAATACACCCATTTTTTCACTCACTTTAGTTTTATATTTTTCCTTTATTTCCTTTTACTTCCCAGATTCCTATCTTATCTTTGCTTGACTAATTATTTTATCTACTACTTATTCTCCTAATAAGTGATCTGGTAACTTAATCAATCAATCAACATCTAAAATTATTATTAAATTATTAAATCATTAAATTATTAAATTTCAATAAAAAAAAGGGTATTTTTGGAATAATGCGGATAATATTTCCGGGACATCAAAGACGGTTATTTTCAAGGATAAAGTTTAAAAAAAGTAATTTAAATCCAAGACGCGGAAGTGCATGGAAATAACTTTCCGTAATTTAATCCGTCATTTATTACTAATTACGTCAGCACACGTGTTTATTTGTCTGCCTGCTGCAATTATTTATTTACTCTATTCATAACCAGCAAGGTGTAAAGCTGTATTTTGGCACGATATAATAAATACAATCAAATACACTCAAATATATACACTATTTATCTAGATCTATTTCCTTAATTCTTCAAGGAATCTAATATTTCAATATCATTATCATCCTCTTCTTTATATCTTTATTACTCTCTAAATAACAATAACAATAACAATTGTAATAGAAATGATATTAAGTGATCTAGATAATTCAAATGATTCATATATTCAATTAAAAAATGAAAATAATATATCCAAGAATATTCAATTAGATAATAATATAACTAATAATAATAATAATAATAATACAAATGATATTAATATACCAACTATAAAATTACCAAATAATAATTTAGTTTATTCTCATATTTATAATCATCAAAATCATTCTCATATACATGGTCATGTTCACATAGATAATGTCAATAATATAAATAATAAAAATGATAATCTTAATCCTAGTATTATTGAAAATTATATTTCAAATAATTCAAATAATATAAATAATTCATTATTAAATCAATCATCAAATGATTTCAATTATTCATCTTCCTCTTCTTATCCAATCACCAACTCAAAAACCAACTTAAATTTTAATTCAATAAACACTTCTTCTTCCTCTTCTACTTCCACTTCTACTTATAATCCAATAGATATTCCAATAGATAACTCAATAGACAATTCAATAGATAATTCAATAGATAATTCAATTGATAATCTTCAATTGATAAAATTATGTTGTAATAAATCTCATGATTTAAAATTAAATTCATCTTTAAATTTATCAAATAATAATAATCTTGATAATTTAATTAATAATTCTGATTGTTTTGATTTTGATATTTGTGATTTTAGTGATTGTAATAAATTTTGTAATCAACTTAATTACTATAATAATAACACAAACAACAACACAAATAATAATACAAATGATAATATGAATGATAATTTTCATAATTTTCATAATTYTAATAATTCTAATAATTCAAGTACTTATAATAATTATAATCATTTAGAAAAACCAATTTATGAAAAAAATACAAGAGAATGTTTAAAATCTATAAATTTTATTATAGATTCAAATGAAAATAATTTAAATAATTTAAATAATAATGGTAATTATTCAAAAGTTATCTTAAATGATTTAGTCTCAAATATGTTACAATTATTATCAAATATTAATAATAATAACAATAATAACAATAATAACAATAATAATAATAATATCCAAGATAAAACCCAAGATAATAATATTATTGAAAATAATAATAAATGTGAATGGAATAATTGTTTARAAGAAATTGATAATTTTGATAATTTTGAAAAACATTTAATTAATCAACATTTTAATAACATTCAAAATTCAAATTTCAATGACAATACCAATAATAATACTAATAATAATTCCAATAATATCGAAAATAATGATGATGAGATTAAAAATTTTATAAATAATTTAAATTTATTACCAAAAGATATTGATTTAATTAATGATAATGATAATGATAATAATGATAATGATAATGATAATGATAATTTACAATGTAAATGGAATAATTGTGATTATCAAAGTAATAATTATATCTCTTTATTTGATCATGTTAATAATATTCATGCTTCAAATTTTGATAATTTAAATTTATCTATATTATCTCCAAATACAAGTAATACAAGTAATACAAGTAATACAAGTAATATAAGTAATATATCAAGTAATATTGATGAAAATAAAGTAGATAATAGTACTAAAAAGATTTATTGTAAATGGAATACTAATGATAATGAAACATTTAATAAAGTATGTAATGAAATMTTTAATAATACTCAAGATTTAAATAATCATATAATTCAATCTCATATACAATCTGGAAAATCAAATTATTGTTGTGAATGGGAAAATTGTGAAAGAAATAAAAAACTTTTTAATCAAAGACAAAAAATTATTCGTCATATTAATGTTCACACAAAACATAAACCATATAAATGTTTAATTTGTAAAAGAAAATTTTCTCAAGAATTAATGTTAACTCAACATATTAGAACCCATAATGGTATAAAACCATATAAATGTGAAATTTGTTCAAAATCTTTCACAACTAGATCTTCATTATCAATTCATTTAAGAGTTCATTCTGGTGAAAAACCATTATTTTGTAAGTTTCCTGGTTGTAAAAAAAAATTTAGTGAAAGTTCAAATTTATCAAAACATATGAAAATTCATGAAAAATCAATTTCAAAAAGAAAAAAGTTGTAATTAAATAGTCTAGTTTATATACTGTATATATTAATTTCAATAAATATAATTATATAAAATGAAATACCTTCTTTTTTTTATATACATGTATATTAAAAATCGTTGACTGTAACTAGAGGTAAACTACGTAATCTCCATACAATTCAATACGTAATTCGATTTTTATTGCAGTTTAAGTAAAAAAAGCGTCGTCGTAAATAAAACAAATTAGAGGAGAATTTCCTAAAACTGAAGAATAATAAACCGAATTAAAGGTTAATAAGCCCATTTAAGTTTTAAGGAAAGAATTARTTCACTGTAAACCAGATTTATTGTAATGAAGTTAATTCCAGATTTAAGAAACAAGACAGAAWGGGAAATAAAGAAATGATTTCAGTGTTTGAAGCAGCACTGTTTTCAACTTTTCATTAGTTGTTTTATCTGGAGATTTGCACATTTTACAGAAAATGGTAAAAAAAATAGGCACAGCTCCAGTACAGCCTTCAAATCTTAGACTAAAAGTTACTAAAACACTAACAAAACTGGCAAATAAAAGAAAGCATTAACAAACTACAGATTTTTAGACCTATCTACAGCAGAGTTTATTTGATTTATTTTGAATATGCAATTCTTATCAGACAGTCAAGTTMTAAAATRATTTATTTCTCTRATTCACCTTTCTATTCTAATTATTCTGTCAATTACTATTCTCACTGACTCATATTCTAGCTTGGTTCTTTTATCAATTATTCAACAATACTGTACTGTGATAATAATTGGGATTACATGTCTTAGTTTAAATGAAAGTGCCCTTTTGTTTCTGATTTCTTTATAATCATTTATTTCATTTCTAGGTTACTTTAGACTCAAGGCACTCAATCCTTAATTAAACAATAAGAGCTTAGATATAAATATTCGAAGACTTATATTGCTCATATAAATAATCAAAGATTTGGCTTCTTTTCAAAAATCAAASAGTCACAATAAAACATACCAATCATAATAATATATTATAATATATACATATATTTTTAAACAATCCTCAATCATGAACGATTCCAAAAGAGCAGAAACTTCAATATCTTATTCCACAAATAGTTCTGATTCAAGTTCCAAAAGAACACTAAATAAATCACTTAAATCTACTTTATTATTCAATCSTCAATTATCTTTTGTTTCAAATAGTCAATATACTTTAAAAGRATTTATTCCAATACCTTCAATAGAAATTGAAAATAATTATAAATTTCAAATTATTCTTTATTTACCTTCAATTTTAAAASCAATTTCAAAATATTTAATTAATAATAAATATTACTTATATCAARATATTTTCAAGAAAATTGGAAATTCAGTTGTTTTAACAAAATTAATTCATCATTACTCTTATAATCCAGATAGTGTAATTACTATAGATTCTATAATCACTAGTCCAAAAGTAAATCCATATGATATAGCTTACTTATTACATTTATATTTATCTGCTTTACCTGATATTCCTATAATTAATTTAATTACTCAATTATCTTTAATTCAATCAAATGATTGTCATGAAATCTTATTAAATATTGATAATTATTTAAACTTCAAATTTCAAAATAAACAATCGAATCTATCAAATAACAAAAATAATAATAATATTCATAATATTSACAATGAAAATATCTCACTTGAAAATATATCTTTTTGTTTAAATGATTTAAGAAATTCTAAAAATCAGATTGATGATTTATTACAAGATAATATTAAAATTTATTTATCTCAAATTATTCCAATTTTAATCAATTCAACTTCGAAAGAATTAATTTCTTTATTAMTTTATCTTTTAGAATTATTTAGTTTTTATCCTAAAATTAATTCATATCATCTTGTTAAAGTTTTTGATAGAATATTTTTTGATAAAGAAAATTTTTCATTAGAAAAAAAAGAAAAAAATAACCTTCAAGAACAAGAGATAAAAAAACTTCAAATAATTTTAAAGATTATCATTGATAATTCAATAATAATCCTTTATTCATTTCTTTTATTAGATAAAAGTCTTAATTCAAGAAAATTACAATTAAGTAAAACTAAAATTTCAAATTTAAAATCATCATTTTCAACTTGGAATTTATTAAATAAAGATAATAATATTGAAATTCCTTTAGAAATTCCTTCTCAATTATATGATTCAATTAATTTTTTATTATTTGATAGATTAAATTTATTAAAAACAAAAGATTTATTTTCAAATTCTTTAATTCCAAGAAATTTTAAATTTATTAAAACTGCTTTTAATACGTGTGAAAATTTTTCAAATTTTACAATTAATTACTATAATTTTTCTTTATCAATTTTAAAAAAAAATGAATTTTATAATATGGATGATTCAAATAATTTATCTCCTTTTTCAAAAMTTGATAATTATGATATTGCAAAATTTTTAATAGATTATATGAAATTAAATTTTAAAATTGATAAAACTTTATTTTATAATCAATTTACAAATATTTCCGAGATTTTATTTGAAAGTGCAAATTTTCAAGCTTTAAAAGCAGAATTAGAATTTTCAAATCATTTCACAAGAGAAGATTCTTCTTTAAATATAAAATTAATTGATGAAATTAAATTTCAATCCATTTCTTCTCATTTAAAAAGATTTATTTCAAAACTAATTGAATCTATAAATAAATCAACATGTAATATTAATGTTTTTTTATTTATTTTAAATTTTTTAACTTCATTTACTGCTGAAAATAAAGATGAAAGGATGAATATTTATAATATTACTGGTCTTAATTCAATAGTACTTGCAGAATTATTTCATTCTTGTTTTTTTAAAATTAGAAAAAAATCATTAGTTAAAAAATTTTCAAGAAAAAGAAAAGTGGATCCAATAATTATTCAGAAATATGAATTATTGGTTTTAAGAATATTAATTGACAATGGAACTTTTGTGATTAATCAAATTTCTTCWAATTTATTAAAATCTTCTTTAAATACTAATTCAAGTGAGTCTATTAAAAGTTCAAAAAGAGTTTCTACAAGAGAATCTAGAAGTTTTTCATTATATTCTTCTCACTCAATTTCTTCTTTCTCAAGGAAATCAACTAAAGATACTAATTCTCTTTCTTCTAATTCAGAAACAAGTAATTCTTTACGTTCTGATACTTTTCCATCAGCCTTTTCTAATCCACATCCATTTACTGGTCATCAAAAAGCATCAATGTCTCTTTCAAGTTATGCTGATTCAAACAATATTCTTCATTTATCAAATCAAACTATATTTTCAGGAACTTCTTCAAAATTCAATAGTAACAATAATATTAATTTTAAATCTACGAGTAAGTCCTCCTCAGTAGCAAGCAGATTATCTTTAAATAGAAAACCACCAAATGACTTCCCAATTTCAAGAGAGTCTTCATTATCAAATTCAAGTATTGAGAAAAATATAAAATATAATGATCTGTTTGGTAATTTTACAATGAATCAAGGTAATGAGAATTTTGGAATTAATTTCTTGAATTCTTCATCAAACGCTCCTTCTATTGCTAAATCAAAGCAAGCGAAAATTTTTCAAAACTCTTCTGTTCGAAGAAAATTTTCCCTGGTTTCCAATATTTTTGATGATGATGATGATAAGAATAGATTTATAGATTTTGAAGAAAGTATAAATTTTCATACACCTTCAAATTCTTTGCCAGACATGAAATCAAGTCCGAAAAACGATAATGATATTAATAACAATCTTAACAGTCAGATTCCTTATGATATTTGTTTTATGAATGGAAATCCTTTCAATGAGACTAATATAGTCACCACTTTGAGAAAATCTGAGGAAAATGAGTCATTACTTAATTCATTAACTACCATCCCAGGGTCATTTGATTTTTTAAATCAACCAGAAATATCTAATATTTCAGTGGGGAAATCCAATAATTCAACTATAGGATCTTATAATTCAACGATAAAATCAAATAATTCAACAATTAGATCTTATTCTTCTACAATAAATTCTGATAATCATGGTATAAATCAGAAATTTTCCAATGGTTCGATTTCGAAGCTAGTAAGATGTAATTCTATTGATACAATCAATTCAATCTATGTTTCAAATAAAGAAAAAAATCAAATAAAAAAAACTTTGGATTTACAGAATAATAATATTTCACCTAAGACAAGTAATA
>BCKQ01000040.1:0-33048 GCA_001600695.1 Ascoidea asiatica
TTCAAATTCAAATTCAAATTCAAATTCAAATTCAAATTCAAACTTAAATTTTAAAAATTTAAATATCTTAGATACTAAATTTAATGAAAATATTTTAAATTCTTCAATAATTTTACCTGATAATTCAATAAATTCAATTAATTCAATTCAAAATAATAATTCTCCAATTATATCTCAAAATAATATAATTAATTCAAATATTATAGATCCTCATTCATATGATATTTCATTATCTTCTAATTCCAATTCAAATAATCATTCCAATTCACATTCTAATTCACATTCAAATTCACATTCAAATTCACATTCAAATAATAATTCTAATAATCATTCTAATAATCATTCATACACTTTTTCTTCAATTTCAAATCTGAATTCATATCCATATTCTGAACATTTTGGTAGTAGTTTTAGAAGTAGTATGGATAAAATCTTTGAACAAAATTATTTAATTGATGAATCTTATATTTCTCATTCAAATTCAAATTCAAATTCAAATTCAATTCCAACTGCTGAATTTAATTCTCAATCCATTATTAATTCAGATTCAACTTCAAGTAAATCTGAAAGACCTTCAATTTCAATTTCAAATTCAATTAATTATTATCCTTCAATTCCATCTATTAAATCTCCAAAACAAAATTCAATGCCTGCATTTTGGTTAAGTAATTCTTTAAATAATAATTTAAATAAACAAGCTTTAAAAAAAAATAATTCAAATAATAATTCAAATAATAATGAATCTGAAAATAATTTAAATAATTTAAATAATTTAAAAATAAAATCAAGAAAAAATATTGATAATAATAAATTTGAATATCGTTTTCCAAGAAATAATGTTTCAACTTCAATTCCAACTCCTGATGATTTGATTTCCGTTGATTTAATATCTGAATCAAATGATTCTTTAATTTCAAAAGAAAATCCTTTGGAAACTTTAGATAAAATAATTTTTGAAAATAAAGAAAAATTTTTAAATTATCAAAAAAATAGACCTTCTCCTATAATAACAAATAATCATTCTAGAATTTCTTCATTACCTCATTCTCTTCCTCAATCACCATCTTTTATTCATTCTCCTTCATCAAGTCAAAATAATACAATCCAAAGCTCAAAATTAAAATCATCTCATATGACTGATAATAATTTAATTTATTCAAATAATCATTTATTAAATAATGAATTATTGTCAAATGATTTTCAAAAGTCAAATCCTCTTTCACCATCTAAACTTTTGAATCCAAACGTTAATATTGGTCGCTTTATTAATGTTTTTGCAAATCCTACTACTCCCATGAATATAAACTCTTCTTTTCAACTGAAAGGTATTAAATATTTATCTTCACCACAAATTTCAAAAATAAATACTGAAAATTTAATACGAAGTAATACTGTAAAACCAATAGAAAGGGAAGAAGAGAAAGTTTTACTTACTGATATTGTTCCACCTACTCCTAAAAGAAGATTAAATTTAAGCTTAGTAACTTTTGATGAAGATGAGTTAAGCATGATTGAAAAAAAAGATACTAATAATACTGTAATTGTGGAACCCAATCCTGAAGAAAAAATAAATGAAAAGAAAAAAAAATCAATGGAAAGTAACAATTATTCCAAAAACTCAAAAGTTATACCTTCTACTTCAAAGATTAAGATATCAAGTTCCACCATTGTTTCAAACTCTGCTATTTCTTATAGCAATTCAACTGAAGGAACCAGTATAAAATCAAACTCAAGAAATAAAAATGGTCTTTTTTTAAAAGCAGTTAAAAATAATTCTAAAATAACAAAAAATTCAATTAAATCACCTCGAACTCCTTTATCACCACTAGTTGAAAAATCAAGAAATGTCAAAGTCTTATTCAATCAATGGAAACACAGCTTCGTCGGGAAAGAAAAAAATGAAGTAAAGCAGGATGAAAATTTAAATAACTTAGTAGAAAATTTAATTAGTATCAATAGGGCAAGTACAAATGGATTACTTGCTAATGACTTACCAGTAAGTATTATTGAATCAGTGTTGAGTTTGGAAGAAAGTCAAAAATTTCAAAAAGAAATGATGCGTGCTTCTCAAAAATCTACTATAGACCGTATGGATCCTCCAACTGATATTAAAATAGACGTTTTATCTGCTAGAGTTATCGATGAGCTTGAATTTGTTATTAAACTTCGTCAAAAAATTGAAAATAAAACTGCTTTTCTTACCCAAAAGTCAAATGGAAATACGTTGAATCATCTTGTTCCTATATCAAATGAACATGGTGTCAATCAATTGAACCCAGAGATTCCATTTTCGTCTAATCTTAATACTGTAAATGATAGAAGTACAATTATTGATAATGCTCACAATATAAGTATGTTAAACTCACAAATACCGGACAAGTTCAATATATCTCTTGGTACTATTGGACACTCTCTAAAAAATAGTATCTCTGAAAATATTGATGATTTAGATGTGTTTAATTTCACTGGATCTCAACAAGAATTGTTAAATCTAGAAAATAGTCAAGAAGAAAAATGTAAAGATATGCAAAATCAGAGCGCTATTAAATCAAATTTTTCAACTGAGGGTATTCAAGAGCCTAATCAAAAATACGTACATTTTAATAATAAAAATGATATGCTTGAAACACCTGATACTTGCAACCTCTTGAAAAAAAACTATCCAGGAAAAGGTCTTCAAAATAATTACGTACAATCGGAAAGTATACCTTTAAATAACGAAGAAGAAAGATTTACTGGAAATTTGAAAGAAATTGATAGATGCTCCAGGATAAGTTATATTTCGAATAAATCATACTCAAGTTATTCAGACTCTTCTGATAATGGCCTGCTTAAAGCTTTTGAGAGTGATTTGCAATCCGATGTATCTGAAGTACATGGATTGAAAAAAATGCCTGCCTTTAATGATTTTCATGGAGCTTTAGTTGATCCTGAAAAGGAAAATATGTTTACCAATTTCAACTATTCTACACTATCAACTAGCTCAGTATCATTGGGTGAAATCCCTTTACCTGCCCAAACTGGCAAAAAATTGGCCTATCATGAAGCAGAAGATCTTCAAATGAATTCCCTGATTAAAAATATAGGTTCTCATGACTTGAAATTTTCAATAAATTCATTAAATTTCACTAAACTGGACAGAGCAAAAAGTTATGAAGCTCATAACTTTAGTATTTGTTCCCCTCTAGATGATATACCTCATTCAAAATTCCAGTCCCCTAATCAAAATTCAGTCTCGACTCAACAAAACTCTCAATTTTCAAATGATGGCCGATTTCAAGAGAGCTTTTCTTCTATTACTTCTAAATCTTATATTTCTTATAACTCTGACCTTTCTATAAGCTCCTCTAAAACTGATATTATGATAAACTCCAAAGATCTTTTGAAAAAGCGTCGGGCCTTTCCAGATCTCAAGTTGGGGGTAGAAATTGATAAAGCTCCAGAATCTCCAATATATTTGCATAGAAGATCTAATACTCCAACAACAAGTAACAGTGATACAATCAAAGGTGATAATTTTGAGAATAATAAAAATAATAGCCGATTTAAAAGTCCTTATTATTGTAGTGATGTAGCCGATAGAATTGATTCTAAAAGCTTCGATGAGAAAACAACAAGTTTAATATCTGAATCTTCTTCTATTTTTTCATCTGGAACAAAGCCTCTTTTAATTACTTTGAAACAAAATTTAACTGAAGAAGAAGAAAAAGAATTTAAGAATGATATTAATAAGTCTCGAGAGAATATTCTCAAAATGAAGAGATCCAAAGAAATGCTTGTTGCTCAAATGAGCCACAGAGATCTGTCCTCGATAAAATCGTATCTAAGACATAAAAAGTCTTTTTCAGCAGATTCAATTAGTGTTTATGAGGTTGAAGGTTCGGAGACAAGAGTTCTTTCTTCAGTTAGTGATACTTTCTTACCGGCTTTTGTTGGTAATAATAGAGACATGGTTAGAAACTTGAAGGATATACCAGACGAAGATATAAGTGGTGATCCAGTAAGTGCTGCATTATGGAAATTAGAAGGAAAGCCTGAACCTAAGTTTAATAATATTGATACTTCTGATTCATTAAATTCAGAGGATGATCTCAAGAAGAAAAGTGTTGATTCTATACATGTTGATACTGATACTATTAGTAGAAATGTTGCAGAACTCAGTATTGCTGATTCTGCTGACATTCAAATGGATCCACCTATTGGAGTGGGTCTGCTTGAAGGAAATATATTCGTCTCAATACCGAAGGTAGTTCAACAACTCAATAGTTTTGTTTGCACTTCCAAACTATGCAAAAATGTGAGCTCCAATTCTATTATTCAGGAAGAATTTTTAGATATTGAAAAGCAGTTAGAAGAGCATTTAATTACTGAGGGAGTTTTATCTATCAGCGAAGTTCTAGCAACTAAAAGACATATTTCATTTATTCTTAATTATGATTCATTTACATTGGCTAAGCAGTTTACTTTAATTGAAAGAGATACTTTATCTGAAGTGGATTGGAAGGAACTTATTGATATGGATTGGTCTCCAGAATTAAAACCAATCACCAGTTGGATTCAACTTTTAGTAAAAAAAGAAGTGAAAGGAATTGATCTTGTTATATCTAGATTTAATTTAACAGTTAATTGGATTGTATCGGAAATTCTTCTAACAAGTGAGGAAATGTATCGAAAAGATACTATTGCAAGATTTATTCATATTGCAAATCATTGCCATAAACTTCAAAACTATTCAACTCTTATGCAAATTATTCTTGCACTAACCACCCCAAGAATTAAACGATTATATTCTACTTGGAATAAAATGGACGCTTCAGATATTTTTATGTTAAAAAATTTAGAAATATTTTTCAATTCAGAAGGAAACTTTTATAAATTAAGAAAAGATTTTGATCGTATAATTCCTTCAAAGGGCTGTGTTCCTTTTTTTGGTTTATATCTTTCAGATTTAACATTTAATAGTAGTAAACCTATTTTAATATCCACTGCGTCAATTAACAAATTAAATTGTGCAAATGAAACTCCAAATTTAGACATCAATGATGATACCACATTAGTGAATATTGAGAGATTTTCTTCAGCATCTCAGATTGTACGTAATTTCATTCAATGCATTCAATGGTCTAAGTTGTACGATATTGAATCTGTGCCTCAAGTATTATCAAAATGTTTGTATATAAAATCATTAACTGAAGAAGAAATGGAATTATGCTTGAATAAAATTGCTGGATAAATCAAAATGTGTTACTGTCATTCTTATTTAACTTAATACTTTTTTACTCTGTTTCAATATTGTCATTATCATACACTTATTTTTTCTTGCATTTTTAGTTTTTCTTTTTTTTTTCGTTATTTTTTAGCTTTTTTTCTAGATTCTAGTTTACTTCTTTTGAATATTTTGTTTTTTTTTGTTAAATTCACCTTATCGTTGTGATTAATTCGATTTTAATTTTTAATTAGGTAGCATGTCTTTTTATTTATTTGTTTTTATTATTTATTTATTTCTTTGTTATAAAATTTTATTTTTTTCAAACTTGATGAAGCTCTTTTGTTTACAAAAATTCGAACTAAATTCTAAATTATTTAATAAATGTGATATATAATCAAATATTTTTTTCTATTTAATTATATTTCTGTTTCCACCGAAAACAACCTTTTCAGTATTTTGATTTGCACCACCCATATAACCGTATTCAATGGTACTCCATTGTGAAACATTCTTTTGAAGATGTGAAGGCTTTCTTGGAACTCGTGGAGCAGGTTTTCTGTCTTTTGAAGCTAGATTTGGTCCAATAACTTTAATAGCTGGGTTTATTTTATTAGCATATCGACTTAAACTAATTATTGCCGTATATACTTGAGAAGAATCTTGATTTTCAAATAAATCAACGGTAGAAAATAACTCATCTTCTGGAACACCAATTTTCTTAGCATGAGCTAAAAATGTTGATATATTTTCCATTTTTATAAAAGGAAATTTTGGATTATGATTGAATTTTATGTTTTTATTTTCTATTGCTTCTATCAATTTACAAAGAACAGTGCCATCATTTAAAATATCTAATAGATCCCCTTGATCTTTTAAATTAGATTCATTGATACAAGAAAATATCCAATTTTTGATTTCTGTAATTTTACCAATATCATATTTGGCATCTCTTTTTAGCTTTAAATCTTCATCAAGGGTAGTTACATCTGGTTTAACTCCATATACAGGACTATACGATAAAGTTTTATTTGGAAGCATGGTAAAAGTATTGTATTTTCAAAATCTAGTTGATTTAAGCAAATTAGTTGATTATAATAATGGGTATAACTATTGAGTAATTCATGTTTATATCCAAGTGGTAAAACAATCTTTTTTGAATGAGATAGTTGCTTATTTTTATAGCTGGTTCTAAGCTGGCATTGGTGAAGCTGGTGCTTATATATTTTAAAGTTAACTTTACACACTTTACCATGACTGATGACTAGAGTTTCCGTATTACCCTGCAATTTGAGGGCAGTTCGTTGGGAAAAGAAACTGTATTTATCTTTTGATATTGGGAAAAAGGCAAAATGAGTTTTTCTTTCAACTTTTTATTTGATCATTGAAAATTCTTATATTATAGTTATGTTAAAATAAGGCATTAATTATTGAAGACTTGCAAAAGGAGTTCGATGTATTGAACCAGTTCATATTCAGATAACAACAAGTATTTTTTAAAAAGGAAAAGTAATACAATAAAAAGAGCGTTATTTCTATAATGAAATCAAAATACCTAATCAGAAAATAACAATATCAAATCCTCAAATTAGCAAACTCAGATTTTATGATAGTAAATTTTTAAATAAAACCTTAGGGGATAATTTATCTTTCTAAGCTTAAAAGGGAAACATAGACTATCCAATAAGTTGTTTATTTTTCGATAAATCAGAAGAAAAACATAACAATAAACGTAAGAGTAAATATTCTATTTCTTTTCTTGAATTAAAATTATTCATTAGGAATTTATAATCATAAAACATATTTAAAAATGGGGTTGTTTGCAAGAGTTATGGAAGATTATAGAACTGATGTTTATCAACGTTGGGTTACTCATAATTGGAAAACAGAGCTTTATTTGGTTGGTACTTTATTAGTTTTTGTTGTTTGCCATATTATTGGATACAAATTAAATGAAAGTTATGTTAATAAAATTATTAAAGCAATTAAACCATATTTAGATGAAAATTTTTATAAATTTGGTTGTTCAGATACTGAATTATATATTAGAGATAATGATCAATTGTATACAACATATGCAAGTGGTAGAGTTAATATTAAGAACATATTGATTAAAATTGTTTTAAAAGCAAGACAAAATTTTATTTTATATTTCTTTCAAGATGTTTTTTCATTTTTCATGCAAAGTTTAAAAGTTGAAGAGGATGTAATTGAAATTGTTGGAAATTTTAATGCTAATATCAAAGTTAATAATTTTATCTTTTCAATTGTTAATAAAGAAAATATGAAAGAAAATAGAAATTCAAATTACTTTTTATCCTTAACAAAAACTCTTGATTCTTCAAATTTGCCAAATCAATTTGTTTTTATGTCCGAATCTTCTGAAATTAATGATTTAATACTTGAAAAATCTGATATTAGTGATTTATTAAAGAATGTTGGAGATGTTTTACAATTTTTTGCAATTACAGATCAAGATTCCGTTCATCCAATAAATGTTGAAGATTGTACACCACTTCCTCGTTTTGTTATGAAACTAAATCTAAAAACTTCTAAAAAAGATTTATCACAAATTTTAGATTCTTTCAAATTATTGTTTGCTATTATTGATTTTGTTTCAAATGATAAAAAATTTCAACCAAGACCAGAAGCTTTAAAAAAAATTAATAATGTTAGAAAACAAGAAGTTGATAAAATTATTAAAAGAATTGAACTTGAAAAAAAGGAATTATTAGAAGAAAAAAAAATTGAGGAACAGAAGAAAATTAGAGATGATATGAAAAGCAAAAGTCCTAGTGAACTAGAAAAATTAGAAAAAAAACAACAAGCAAAAAAAGAAAGAAGAATGAGAAATAAACAAAAATTTAGAATGTAAATCTACTATATAAAAATGTTAATATTTCTTTTTTTTCTTAATCAACTTTATATCTAACATATTTTGAGTGGTATGTTCAAAACGACCACCCATTTACCGGAAATGACTGGCTCGTAATGTTTGTTGAAACACCGAGGTCTGTTCTAAAAGAAATTTATATTTGAATACTCAAACAATTAGAAAAACTTTCTTAATAAACTAAATAAATAAGAATATATAAAAAAGAAATACTAACAGATTTGTGCTAGTTTATTATAAGACTCTTCAATATTAAATTCCTCAGACTGCTGGTCCAAGTCATTTGACTGTGGCGGTAAAGGCGAAGGATTCTAGAGAGACCAGCACTTGTAAAAGTAGATAGAACAACAATTGGAGAAGGAATGATATTAATTTTCTTTTTATCATCAGAAAAAGATTGATTAAGAATTCCAAAAACAAATCCTGGAGTATTTGGCTTGACGTTAAAGTGAGAAAAAGGTTTATCTAAATCATCATCCAAAGAATTATTACTTTTTGTAAAGAGACTTTAATCCTCAGTTGGAGAAACAATCACAGTAGAAGTTCACATTTTAGAAGGACCCATATCAGAAGAACTTGTTGCAGCAGAGATAGTTTTAGATTATTGTAACTATTTTTTTCATTGATCATGTTATCATTTTTAATGCTATTATCAGTATTAAAAAATTTTATATTAAATTATATGAATAGTTATTATGAAATAAAGGATGATAATCTTGATGAATTTTATAATAATTTATTTCAAGAAGAACTTTATTCACCAATAATTTTAAATAATAAATTAAAAGAATTGTTCAAAGATTATATTTTTTTAATAAATAATTTTAAATAATGTTTTTATTACTACTAATGCTATATATATACATATTATTACAATTATTATTATTAGAGATTGAATTTTTGTTATCTGAATTCCTAAAACAGGGAACATTGATCTCAGTTTCATCTAGATTCATTGTAGTATAATTAACAAATGGCTCTAATTCTGAGCCATTATTAGACAAATCATTTCTGTAATTAATTATGTTATGATTACCACTAGCTAGAGTAGAATGTTTACCTACGCTAAAAGCAAGAGAATACTCAATCGAAACTTGAAAAGTGGTATCAAATAAAGAGGATTAATTTAAGCTATTCTGTTGTCTTAATATTGAAGGCAAGAAATATTTGTTTGATAAGGAATTATAGTAATTATAATTGCTATTATTATCATTAAGTTGTTCAGAAATTGGGGATTGTGATTTACTATAGGCTTGAGAAGATGAAGGATTATCTTTCTTAGAATCTATATTTGAAAAATTAGTTTAAGAATTTGGAAATGAATAAGCTGATAAGTTGTGATTGAAACCTTTTTTTCAAGATTTTTAATAAATTTATTATCACATGAAAAATTTGAAATATAATTTGAAGAAGATCTGTTAGCAGAATTTAAATATGACAATGAATTAGAAAACAAATTATTTAAACCTTTAAATTTCATTCCTATAGGTTGATGTCTTACCGTATGTTAACCAATGTGAAAATTTGACAAGGTAAATTGACAATGTAGATGGAGATTTTTCCAAATTAAATACATTTCAGTATGGGAGTTAAGTAAATAATTTTTACCTAAATCATCAATTTCAGTAACAGCTTTAGTTTTTTCATATACCTGATTATCATCTTTTGGAATTGAACCCAATTCTTTGCCCAGCTTTAATATCCAACCATCTGAATTATTACCGTCATCATCTGAGGAGTTTCACGAAGCAGTAATATCTGCTAAATTCCAAACAAAATTATTATATTTCATAAATTTTTTAATATGGTCGATTTCATCATCATAAATTTCGGGGAACATTTTCGAATTTCACTGGAAATTTATAACAAATTAATTATAGCCTAAAAAGAAAAAATACAAAAGGAAGTAATAATAAAGAAAGCAAGAGAAGAAATAACCATAAATAAGTAATTGCGAAGATTAAGAATATAATTCAGACATAAAGCTTAATCCAGCATAATGATCAACTTATTTAATAGAATCAAAAGCATTGAATTGGTCAGTAAACTAGGTGATATTGTCAAGAAAAGATGAGGCCCATGCTTCACAGCCAAATAAATTTTAAAAAACACTAAAATACATTCAAAGAGACAGTATGAACGGAAATTGAAACCATTGGCGGACGTTTGATTGTATGGAAGCAGATCGGTTCATTAAACGGGTAGATCACAAATTTGCTATTTGATGTATTTTGTGATTTGTTTTTCCGTTTAAATCAGTTACTATTAAGCAATGCTCTTACAGCTTTGAAGGTACCTTTAATACTTTGGTTTTCAAATATATGTTTCAGTATTTTCTGCTGAAATTCTATCTCCGCAAAATCAATTCAATCTACATCAACAACTAAACTTTTTAAAGAAAAATGTTTTAAACCAAAACAATAAAGTTGCCTCCCTTACTGAAACATTTATCAATATTCATATCATTAATAAATTAAAATTTAAATGCAAATTCAATTAAAATTTCCATAACTGTGAAAACACCTTATAAAATGCTAAATGACCTTGTTGAATTGGCTGCGGCCGATATAGCAACCTATACAAATGATCGATTATCAAATTCCAACTGGAGTGAATTTAAATTTTTAGATGCTCTTAGTACTGATATTGTATGTCCAGATTCACGACCATTTATATCTAACCTTAGAAAGATAATCATTAAGAACAAAAACAATATTTTTCCTGACATAAAAGAAAATGATACTTCAATTGATCTATTCTTTGATTGTCTCCTTGAGGCGATTAATAATAAAATCAGATTCTTGCAAATTTTCCCTTTCAATCCACTTTATTTATCTTTTAAATTTTCAAAGTATTCTTTATCAAAATTCAATACATCCAATAATACAAGCGATTCCCATTCCAGTATCACAGTTAGAAAAAATAAAGCATTGTTAGATTATTATTGTGTTGTGCCAGCTTCATCTTCTATTCAATTTACTGAAGATGACTTTTTTTCTACATGGGATGATATTCAGCAAATTTTAGAAACAGATAGATCAATAATTACGTTACCTCCATATGATTATACCAGAATTACTCCAGAGTCCAAAGAAAGTACATTAGAAAGTGAATTTGATCTATGCATACTTAAACAGGCAGTAGAATTAGTGACGTTTCTAAAGCATAAAAAAACAGGTCAACGCTTTAGAATTAAGAATTTAACAAACAAGGCTAATCCAAACGTATATCCAGACAAGTGTTTAGTTCTGGATTCCCTTAATGAAGAAGATTTTCATAAATGCTGTGTTTTGGTGATTGAATTTAAAAGACCCAATATCTTAACAGATATTTTAAAAGTAATGAAAAATGGTATAAGATGCTTAAATGGAGATAATTTGAAAGATTGCAGAAAATTTTTTACCCAGTCAATTCATCAAGCCATAAGCCAGGGTACCAAATATGGTGTTGTTGGTGATTTTAATTCTTTTATGTTTTATGAAATATTAGATTAAGGCAAAGTAAGGTTTGTTGAGGGAAAGCTGCTAACAAAGGAAATTAGAATTCGCTACTACATTGCCAATAGATTCGACGAAAAAAACCTTTTTACAGTCTTTCTATTTCGTTGTGTTGATCATAAGCTTGAAGAGATTGAGTTGTTTAAAAAGCAGCATGGTGGTTTATATCCAAAACATGAAGATATGATCAACAGTTTAAAAAAGATAACAAAATTAGAGCTGCCAACTGAGCATAAATTAAACAGCGTGAGTAAAGAACTCAATAATGTTGAATCGTTCTTCAAAAATTCCAATCACATTACCAACGCATGCAAAAGCTCAGAAAACTTTCTAATTGAAGAAGTAAAACAAGTGTCGAAAAACATCATTGATTCTAAAATATTCCTTGCCAACAATGATTTTGTACAATATATGACTTACAAAGATTGGGCAGAATGGGAAGATAAGTCATATACAGAAACAAATAAATTTTTATACAAAAATTTGAATGGTGATGATAGTTATTACTTAGAGGTTTTACAAGGGGCCGACTGGTTTCATAATTTGAGTATTGTTATTAGAATTAGCTGGACTAATTGGGAAGAAGGCAAGTATTTATTGAATAATTTTAATGTTTCTAAAAAGTTGCAGAAGGATATGGAGAAAAACAAGAGTTGTAGTATAATTGTGAAAATATTTGATTACTTTCGGTGTATAAATAAAGTGGATGATTCAATACTAGACCCTGTGGATGTGTTCAAATCACTATTGCAAAATCTATTGATCAAAGAGTTGGAGGCGTATGGGAAAATTGAAATGTATCGTAGGAAAAACAAAACAGAAGAAAGAATCACTCCTATAATGTATGGTTCTGGATTATTTTCCAGCAAAGCTATAAAAGATAACAAGTCTGATAATATAACTAAAGCAAGTGTTAAAGAATTAAATGGATCTTTATTAGGACCTTTTATCATTTTAGAAGATTTAGGTGATTTAGAACTTACAAATAGTGAATTTGAATTGTGTAAGAGAAAGTTAGAAGATACATTAATTTCACGTTATGGAATAGTTCATAATGATTTAGAAATGAGAAATGTGAGAAAAAAGAAAGTAGATGGCCAAAACTCAAACTCAAAATCAAATTTTATTTTTTATGTTTATGATTTTGGGTTTTTTAAAGAAAGCCAAAGAAAAAAACGTAAACATTCTTCTGCTCAATTGCAATGATTTTTACTTTCACTACGATGAGCAGATGTTCAGGGGTTCAATATTATGTTGCTAATATATAACAGAAATGGATTATTTATTTATTAATATTATTGTTATTTGTCGGGAAAAGTGTAATAAACTTCAAAAATAATATTTATAAACGGTAATAATTTACTTTTGGTTTTAGTCTTTAACTTTTTTACTATTCATTTTGCAGTACATATTTTTTTAATCTTTTTCTTAAATTATTATCAATACTTTTTTTTGGATAATGCAATTTAATATCTACATCTTTGTCTGTAAATCGTAAAATAGAAAATAACTTTAGTGAATTTTTCAGTAAGTATAGAGATTTCTAATAATTTCAAAATTGTATAAAAATCATGAATCTCGGAAAGAAAAGTAAAAAATCAATAAAAAAGTACATTTGAAAGAATATTGTTCATTAGGAAATACTATTGATTATTCTACACAACTTTCATATTTTGATCATATATATATATATATATTGCTCATTACGGTTCTAGAGTTAAACAATTTTGAATGTTTAGGATTGTGTTAGTTTTTAAGAAGAATAATAGTTGCAAAATATCATTACCTTATTTTTAATCTAACGTGCGAGCATTCATTCTGCTATCACCATGGTCCAGCTAAAGTCATTTTATACGGTTCCTAACTGATATTCAGAGATTTAACAAAATCCCATGCATGGTTTTTACCAATTGCATAATCTAATCATTTTAGAATTTATGTTTGGATAAAGGATTATTTGCCATAAGCACATTTCTCATTACACATACCTTTTAGTCCTTCTTCACTTCTAAATTTACGTTATCAAGAACCTTTAACTACACCAAAAGGTAGTGGGACCACAAAGTATGTTACAAAATCTTTTGCGACAACATTACCTAATTTTGAATTATTTGCAATGTACTTACAGATTTTCCAATTATTTCGGAAAACAGAAGCATCTAGTTCAAATTCATTATAATTTGTGATATTTAGAGCTGTTTCAACATTTTTGACCACCATCATTGTCGAAACTGGTGCACAAGCTTCTCCTTTAGCAATTGGCATATCTTTTGTAATATCGGTGATTAGAGTTTCCATACAATAATGACCTTGAAGTACATTGAAAATACTATTCTTTGTTGTTTATTGAAACTATCTTTATCATATTCAGGACTGATTAAAACAAACTAGTTTCTTCAGACACAAAAAGCTCTTAATATTTGAGAGTCTGATAGCATATTAATAGTTTCATAATTATAAGAGTCTTGAAGTGATTTCTTTAGATAATTTTTTTTTGTATTTGAATTTTCAATGTTTGACAACTAAATGCTAGAAAGTTTTTATAAGATATCAAATTTCCAGTTAATACATCCAAAGAATTTTCTTCATTTCTTGAATTTTCTTCATTTCTTGAATTATCTGATTTTTTAAGGAAAATTGAGAATAAAAGATTGCCTTTGTAATAATCTTGATTATTATTCATATTGTTATCATTATTTTCATTAAGTTTGTTATAATTTTCAAATTGAATAAAGTTCTGTCCTTTTTCAATTATTTCTAAAATAATTTGGATAACATTCTTGTTAAATTTGAATAATCTTATCATAGTTATTTGATTGAAAATAAAGTAAAAAAAATGTGATTATTATTTAGTTTCTGAAGTCCATTGGAATTAGATGAAATCGTTTCAAGATTAAAAAGTTTTGAGAAATATGATGAATTTTGAGTTGGAAAATTGTTATATGGATCAGTATTTGAAATAATATTTGATAAATCATTTATGTTATTATTTAAATTCAGATTCGTTTTATTTAATTCCGAATTAAAAGATATTAAATAATTTGGGATTGATAGAATCTAATAACCATTTTAGAATAATTGGTTAAATAATTTATCAAATAAAATAGTTCTTGAATTTGAATTTGAATTCGATTTTAAATCTGATAAATTGATTATATTTCCATTATTGAAATATTCATTATCATATTCATTGTAATTATTATGAGTATTAATATTACGAATATTATTCTTATTATTGTTTTTTAATTCAGAACAGAATTTGAAATTTGTTATCTGATTTACTTTGGATTGATTCATTATTGTAATTTCAAAAGAAAATTGATTAACTAATAAAGGATCCTTTGTTTTTAATTACTACGATTGTTCAACTTTTTTTCATTATTATTATTCTTTGAATTGCAAAGGTTGATTATGATTAAGTGAATTGTGAAAGTTTATTAGTATTATTCAGCTTCTGTTAATTATTATTATATTCATATGATGATTTATGACATTTAATAAAAGTAACATCTTAAGGAAGACTAAACTTATTTCATATTTTTTAAGAGCACTTTCTATTGTACACTGTTTTAATTAAATAACTGACTCTCTTAACTGTAAACTTGTTGATTCTTATTAAAACTTATAATATCTAAAAAAAGATGTTCTTGATTTGTAAAAGAAACTTTCTAGCGATAACTTAAATCAATAAAGTGTAATAAGTTATTATATTTGTTATATTATCTTTTAATGAAATTAAGTCATTCTCGATAATTGTAAAATTGTAAAACCAGACTCCAGAAATCGTTGTATGGCAAACCATGTGATCTGCCTAGTTGAAGAGCCCAACTCCAGAAATCGAACACAGAAGAAGATGCCTGTGGGTCGGAGAGAAAGATCTACGACTCGCTTATGTCAGTATTTCCTTATTCCTGACTCAGCAGCTTAGTGTTGGAAAATTATTTTTTTTCTTAAAGTTTTGGAGGAAGTTTGACTTTAATCTAAGCAAAAAAGTATCACTTATGTAAATAATATTTCAATTACTAAAAGAACCTAAAATACATCTAATTATTAACTAGATGGATTCAGATGAAGAAATAGAAAATGTCTTTGACATAACTAGAGATTTGCTTTCTAAAAATGATTTCAACGATGATCTGGATAGCTCAAATGAAAATGATAATAACGATGATACCGATAATCTTGGGAAAGAATATTCTATAGCTCTTCAAGATGAAATATTGTCTTCTGATGAAAGTGATTTAGACAGTGATAATGACTCATTTGAGAAAAAAGAATCTTTAATGCCAAAACAAGGACAATCTTCAACCCAACCCAAAGAAAAGGAGAATAAAAAAGTAAAGAAATCTCAAAAGCAAGATATTCCAAAAATTGACCTCTCTGACAATGATGATGATGATGATGATGATAAAGATTTTTCTTTTAAATTACCAGTAATGAAAAAGGCTAAGAGTGGAACCTTTCAATCTTTTGGTTTATCGAAATCAATTTTAATAAATGTTTCAAAAAAAGGTTATAAACAACCTACACCGATTCAAAGGAAAGCTATACCACTTATAATGCAAGGTAGAGATTTAGTTGCAATGGCAAGAACTGGTTCGGGTAAAACTGCTGCCTTTATTTTACCATTGTTGGAGCAATTGAAAACTCATAGTGCTAAGGTTGGCTCAAGAGCAATAATTTTATCTCCAACAAGGGAATTAGCTTTACAAACTTACAAAGGTATAAAAGATTTTTCAAGAGGAACAGACCTAAGAAGTAATTTATTGGTTGGAGGTGATTCTTTAGAAGAACAGTTTTCTTCAATGTTATCAAATCCTGATATAATTGTAGCAACTCCAGGAAGATTTTTACATTTAAAAGTTGAAATGAATCTTGATTTAAAATCAATTCAATATATTGTATTTGATGAAGCAGATAGATTATTTGAAATGGGATTCAGTGAACAATTAAATGAATTATTAGCTGCATTACCTACAAACAGACAATCCTTATTATTTTCCGCAACATTACCAGGATCTTTAGTAGAGTTTGCTAAAGCAGGTTTAAAAAATCCGGTTTTAGTTCGATTAGACTCAGAAACAAAAATATCTGATGAATTACAAATGGCATTTTTATCTTCAAAGAAAAATGAAAAAGAATCAATCTTGCTTTACTTATTACAAGAAGTTATTAAGGTACCATTTCCAAGTATTGAGGATTTAAAGAAAAATAAAGATTTTGAAAATAATGAAATTGATTCTGATTCTGAATCAGAAGATGAAAAAAAAAATATTAACGAAAGCAAAGAGGAACGAAATGAAAAAACCAAAGCAAAAAAAAAGCTAAATGCTAAAAGAAGATTTAAATATTATATTAAACCTAATGAAGTTATTTCAAAACATTCTTCCATAATATTTGTTCCAACTAGACATCATGTTGAATATATAACTAGTCTATTGAGTCAGTTTGGGTATACTCTTATTTCTGGAATCTATGGAACCCTTAATCAAACTGCAAGACTAAAGGAAATTAATAAGTTTGCTTCGGGCTTAGCTTCAATAATGGTTGTTACTGATGTAGCTGCTAGAGGTATTGATATACCAATGTTGGCAAACGTTATAAATTATTCATTGCCTAGCTCTTCTAAAATTTTCATTCATAGAATTGGTAGAACAGCCAGAGCGGGTAATAAGGGTTGGGCATACTCTATATTAGAAGAAAATGAATTACCTTATTTATTAGATCTAGAAATATTTTTAGGAAAAAAAATCCTTATATCTTCTATGCATCAAAAAAAATCCGAAATATTGAAGGTAAAAGATCCTGAAAACTACAAAGAGCCAGTTATTTCATATAACGAGCGAATGATTTTAGGATCTGTTCCTAGGAACCAACTAGAGAATTATATCGAGTCTTTTAATACCATCATGGAACATAATTATGAATTAGAAACCATTCAAAAAGTGTCTAAAAAGGGTGAAAAATTATATTTGAAAACAAGATCTGCAGCTTCTGCTGAATCAATAAAAAGATCTAAAGAGTTAGTCGGAAATGGATGGGATGATCAGAATTTATTATTTGGAAAAAATGAAGAAAGGGAAAAGGAGTTATTTTTGGAAAAACTACAAAATAGAAGAAATAAAATAACTGTATTTGAGTTCAACAAAAATAATGTGGAAATGATAGACTTTATGAACAAACGTAGAAGACAGATTGCTCCAATTCAAAGAAAAGCTAGGGATAAGAAAAAGTTGCTAGAAAAGGAAAGAATTGCAGGCTTAACTCATAATATTGAAGATGAAATTTTGAAGAGTAATAATGGTAAAGATTCGACTGAAATAGGTTATACAGTAATAGAAGGTTTTCAAGATGCAGATGAACTTTTGAATCAAGGTAAACATAAAAAAAGAAAAACTTTCAAAGACGAAACAAATTTTATTTCTCATTATCCATCAGCTTCTGCAATTCAAGATAAGCAATTGGCAATCAATGATAATAGCAACGGTGGTTTTGTCAATGGGATGCAAAATGCTACATTCGATTTAGATAATGATGATAAGGTTCAAGTAAATAAGCAGACTATGAAATGGGACAAAAAGAAAGGAAATTACGTTAATTCAAAATCTACAGACAAAAAGTATATCATTGGAGAAAGTGGACAAAGAATTCCAGCTTCTTTTAGATCCGGAAAGTTCGATGAATGGAGAAACAAGCAGCATATTTCTTCTTCTAGTTTAAGAATTGGAGCTACAGAGACACCAATGCCCAATAGAGGAGAAGATGGAAGAAGATTCAAGCACAAAAAGATGGATGCTCCTAAAAGGCCTGATAAATTTAGAGATGATTATAAAACCCAAAAGAGTAAAATTGGTGCTGCAATGGATAGAGGAATTAAAATTAAGGGCTTCAAGAGAAGTGGGGATGGTAGAAGAGAAATCAAGACAACAGAAGATATCAGAAAACAGAGAGATATCAATGAGAGGAAAAAAGCTAAAAATGCTAGACCTAGTAGAAAGAGAAAATAATCCAAAATTAAATTTAATTGATTGTTTTTCAAATTTTGTTGATTAATTTTTATAGAAATATCATTTTTTTTATTAATTAAATTATTAATTCTATTAATATTTAAATTTTTTAAATTTAATTGATTATCAATAAATTTTATTTTTTTGTTTAAAGATTCATTTTTTAAATTTAATTTAAATTGAAATTAAAATGCTAAATATTTTCAAATAAATTAAAAATTAACTATATATTCCTTGGGTTAATAGTTGGAACTGATCGTAAAGACGTGTATATAAGCTTCCAATACTCTTTTGAATTAAGTAGTTTTCGACAAATTGATCACACTCTTCATCTGTTAAATGTAATTGAAATCGCTGTCTAAGTTGTGCACCTGTTTGATCTCCGGCCTTGAAACATGGGAGAGCACTCTCTTTTTGCATTAAGTCCACTAAGGTAACAATACTTTCGGCATGTTTTCTAATTTCTCTAAAGCTTTCTTTCATTAAAGTTTTAAACTTTGCAAACTCTTCACTATCAACACCGCCTAGAATATCCACATATTCTTGAGTAAGCTTAAATGGAACTGCTTCAAATCCAACACTTCCAGGAGAATTAGATAGTAAAAATCCAAAATCAATATGAATTATATGACCTTCATTATCAAGCATGATATTACCATTATGTCTATCCTTGATTTGCAATAAGTAACAAATAAGGGAATATGAAGCCAAACTACTAGCAAAGTTATTCTCAGCTTTCTTGTATTTAACAGAATCTTCTTTACCAAATACTCGAATAAAATGTTCTTTTAACGGAGCTACAGTTCCTTTAGGATTGGATCCTTCTTCAATTAAAATTCTTGTTAATGATTTTTTGATTGAATGAATTGATAACGCATTTGTAATAGTTTCCACAAGACCTGTATTTGCACTGGTAATTATGATTCTCATTCTTTTAACCCATACTTTACAATTAGCTTCTTTCCATATATCAGACATTGCAATTATTAGTTGACTGGCAAATGCTTCTTGTCTTAAATCATCTCCATTTTTAGCTATAACAGAAACTAATTCCCAATTAGGTAAATGACCAAAAGGGCTTTTTCTTCTAATCCTTTCTTTTTTAGTTTCCCAATCTTCTCCTAAATAAAAATTGGAATTATTATTTGCTACACCCCCCAATTTTAAATCGTTTTCAAGTTTTCTCTCACCCGCTTCTCCTTTGATCATATAATCATTCAAGCCAAAATTATCTTGCAAAGATTGCATAGAAGCAATTATTTTAGCTTTTATTGCAGCACTCTGGTCAGAGGGTAATGTATTTGAAGGATCATCTAATTGTGTTAACATTACAGCTGCTATTCTCATATGAGTAGCTAGATCATCAGTACTAAGCTTTTCACCCTTAGTAGGCTCCAAAAAAAAATAATTTGAGCTAAAATTTAAGTCTGGTGTTCTGGGATTATTTATCAAATTGTTTGTATTGGTATTCTCATCTGCTATCTTGTTATCTTTTACTTTTTTACTAGGATAATCTATAATTGGGACATCTTGTGCATTAGCTACAAATATTTGTTCCCTTAGTTTATCTGATTCACTATCTCTTTTGTTGGTTAGTTTTATAACAGACAAATCTCCTAGATCAGCTTCATCAATCTTATCATTTTCAAAATCGGTATCAAAACTATCTGAATTATAGTTAGAAGTATGAATATCGGCAGAGGAAGAAGCAGTTGTTGCTCTAATACCAAGATCAAAAATGTAATTTTTATTTGGTTTTTCCCTTAATATTTGATTATTTGTTGCTGAAGCGGGATTAAAATCTAAATCATTACTAAGATATTCTATTATCAACAAGAATGGAACTCTTTCTGCAGAATTCAAAACAGCTGCTTCATTCACTGTAATTCTTGCAATTTTATGTAATTTTCCTGGTTTCGATGGTGGAAATAAAATTGGAATATCGACTTCAGCTGGTAAATCCCTATTCAACAAAGACAATTCTGCACGTAAAGAGGTTATTCTTGCTTCTTTTGGAACCTGGCTTAATCTAAGTGAAATTTGTTGAAAAGCAATAGCAAGTTGTGAAACGCAACTATAGTAATTTGCTTTGAGTAACTTTATTTTAACATTATTTGAAATTAAAGATGGTGAAATACTTCTCCTGAAACTAGATTTACCAGGAGAAGATAATTTTTTTTTATAGTTACCCACAGATATACTTCTAGATAAAGATTTTGGTTGTTGAATAGAATTTGTAGGTGATCCTAATAAAAAACTATGATCCGGGGTTGTAACTTGATTCGAATTAGAGTAATTTGAATTAAATGAGTTTGTAGAGGAAGTGGGGGAAGGAACTCTGTTATTAGAACTAAGGTAGTAAGTACTTTTGTGCCTAGAAAGATTAGGCATTGAATATGAAGTAGGTTCATTTGAGGAAATTATATCACTTGCTTTGCTCAAAGATAAATCATAATCATTATATATCTCATTTTTAGACCTAGTTGGATTATTATTATTGAATAGTAAAGAGTTTTTCTTTGATAAAGAAGCTCTTTTAGAAGCACTGTTTGATATAGAATTAACATAATCATCATTTGATGATGATGATTTTTTTTTGGTGAATAAAGAGTTTGGATATTTATCAATAACATCGAAATCATATTTTGGGGGATTATCAGGTATTTGTTTTTTAAACTGATCATTTACATCATTCAAGTTCAAAGAAACAGGTTGAATTGTATCAATTATTTTTGAAGATTTTTTATTTTCATATTGATATAAATTATTATTTGAACTATTTATATTATTTTCAGTAATATTTGAACTAAGATTATTAGATTTTACATTTATTGGAGAAACTGGTGTTGACCTAAAAGAAGAACTAACAGAAATTCTTGAATTTTTTTTAGTATTTTTTAAAGTTAAATTTCTCATTAATTCTTCACTGAAATTTTTTGCAATTTGAAAAACATAAGATTTCTGCTTTCTACTTTGAGATTTGATTAAGGGTTGAATATGAGTCGATACTTGAGGTAACCCGATTGTAGAAGCAATTGACCCACATAAAATTATTGATGGAGGTATATTCTCTCTAAATTTATTATTTGAAGGTAAAGTTGAATTATAAATAATATATTGTAAAAAATTTAACACTCTTCTAGTTATTTGAAAGCCGAAAGATTCAGGATCATCACTTAAATCATGTAAATATGCATGTAATAACCAAAATGAAATTAAGGCAAAATGAGGGTTTTGTAAAGATAATTCTAATAATAAATCTTGTAAAGCCATTGATTCAGTTTCTACAGTAACTAAAATTTGACATAACTGAGGAATGAAAAATTCAATTTCCTCATATGAGTAAGAATTAAGTCTCTTACAAAGATAAGAAAATATACCAATATTAGGGGCGTATTTGACTAGATAAGAAACACATAAAAATATACTAAAATGTTGAGAGTTTATAAGACGTAGCAACATAGCATTTCCACTAACAGTGGTAGGAGGTTCTTCCATTACTTTATTGAAACTAAATCTTTTGAATATTAATATATTACTTTAAAGGATTAAAATATTGAATATTAAAGTGATGAACTCTTTATAATATTGTTTGATAATATTTCAATAAAAATAGTTAAACCCAGCAATTCAATATTAATATGTTTTTCGATTCAAATTTAATTGAACCTTAGTTCAACAAAAGAGAATTGAAATACAAAACAAAAGGGAGACTAAACTTGATTCAAAGTTATTTTCAAATCCAAATGAGAATAAAAAACAAAATTAAGAATAAGACTATAAATATGTTAATTTCATTATCTTTTAAAATATATAAACAAGACAGATCAAAGATACCAGATCAGTCAACCAAATCAAGAAAGCCTAAGGTTGAAAAGTTGACAGACCTTACAACTGTACCCTTAGCAAAAACATCCACCTAATTCCGAAGGTATTATTATCCAGCAAACCGGAAATCATCCGGATTTCATCAGCAGTTTTCTCGAAAAACGAGGGTGCTCATAGATGTTTTGTTTCGCCATTGGCTTTGAGTTGAAGCAAATATATTACAGGTGATTTGAATTTACAAGAAACTTCCGATAAAAACAAAAATATTTTGAAGATTTAAAAAACCATTTAACAAGAACTACAATAGACTACAAAGAGTTTTATGAGTGAAAAAATGGAGATAGATGGTATGTTTTTCAAAAGAGTTTATAATATCAAATAAAAAGGGTTTATTTTTTGTTCACAAAAGTAATGTATTTACTAACAATTTCAATTTTTATTTTCTTCGTGATTGTTTTTAATAGCGTTACCACCATCACAGCCTGAACAACAGAAACAGGAGAATCAATCAATAAATACTAATAATTTAGTTAAAAAAGAGAAGAAAAAGTTTGAAGTTCGTAAATGGACAGCTGTTGCATTTTGGTCTTGGGATATACAAGTTGAAACCTGTGCAATTTGCAGAAATCATTTAATGGAAAGATGCATTGAATGTCAACCTAATAGTATGAGCAGTACTTCTGATAATTGTATCGCTGCTTGGGGAACTTGTAATCATGCATTTCATCTTCATTGCATATCAAGATGGTTAAAAACAAGACCTGTATGTCCTTTAGATAATAAAGAATGGGTTCTTCAAAAATATGGTAAATAATCTACTTTATTTATAACCTTAATTGTTGTATAAAATATATTATAAGTAATAAATTATAAATTATAGACTATATTTTCTATATTCTATATTAAATTTTAGCAATTTCATAATAAGTACTTACTTTTAAACTCATTTAAAACTTACCTCGTTATCATAATATTTTTTGTTTCTTTCAAAGGTTCCAATAATCTCAAATTTGATACAATTTTTTGTAAATTCTTCATATATTTTTGTATTCTTATCAATTTTGCCAAAAACTTCAAAAAAAAATACATATTGCCATTTTTTGAAATTTGAAGGTCTTGAAGAAATTGTTGATAAATTTAACTCAAATTTGTTAAAACAATTCATTATATTGAATAAGGATCCTTGTCGTTTATTATCTATCACGAATGCCAATAATGTAATATAATCTTCTTTAATATCTTTTGGAGAACTGTGTTTCATATTCTGATTCTCATTATTGAGATGTATTTTTGGATCATTACCATAAGTTCCCATAATCAAAAACCTTGTTGTATTATTATTATCATCTTCTATACATTTCCTTAAAATTGGTACATTATATATTTGACTTGAAATTCTTGATCCAATAGAACCAGAACCTTTAATTTTTTTACTAAATTCATCAACTATTATACTCGTTGCTTTAGATGTTGAAGACGTATCTATTTTTTCAAACTTTTTATTTCCAGGTAAAGTTTCATTAAAAAATCTATTACATTGAGTCCAAACTTGAGGATGGCTATATATTCTATCAATATTTTCAATTTGTTTTTCAAAACTCATTAAATAATGATGAATTGAGACGAATTCTTCTCCAATTACTTTAATTTTACTCTCAAATTCTGTAGTTAAATAGGTTCGTTTTATGTTCTCATTTTTTAAAGTTAAAATATTTTTATCATTTTTGAGTTGATCTTTGATGAAAAAGTCTCTTATTAAATCATATGTCATAACAACACTCCCATTAGTTGAATTTTCTATTGGAATAACAGAATAATTAACATCATTTGTAAAAATTCTTGTGAAGCACTCTTTAATTGAAAATTGTGGTAAATATTCTACTTCATTTTCCAATTCAAATTTTTTAAAATATGAAAGAGCAGCCTCATGAGAAAATGTTCCTTTGGGTCCAAGATAACAAACTTTTATCACTTTTCTACTTCCAATATCATCAACCATAAAGATAAAGACTTTTGAATAAAAAAGGTTCTAAAGTGAAAATTATTTCAGCAAATTCAGTACACTTATAAAGTTAGAAAGTACAGTTTTTTTATTGCAAAACCAGACTCCAGAAATCGTTGTATGACAAACCATGTGACACACATAGTTAGAGCCAAACTCCAGACATTGATAACATGGCTGATGAATAGAATCGGAAATGTTACCCTTCAAATTTAGGGCAGTTTGTTGTTTAAAGTAAGCGCATGACATTTTGTTAGTACGACCCTTGTAAAACTAAAATAAATAAAAGACTGAGCAAAAAAATTTAAAAAATTTAGAGATTATTTCTCCAGAGAATCCACAAAAATCAATTACGTAATTCCGGGTACCGGACATTTTAATTGTGTTTTTTGGGTCCGGAATGAGGCAGAAAAAACCCAGAATACATTGAGAACATAAAATATGATTCAGAAAAATGTTTATTGTTGGTAAGAAATTTTAGATATAAAGTTGATTAAGAAAAAAAAGAAATATTAACATTTTTATATAGTAGATTTACATTCTAAATTTTTGTTTATTTCTCATTCTTCTTTCTTTTTTTGCTTGTTGTTTTTTTTCTAATTTTTCTAGTTCACCAGGACTTTTGCTTTTCATATCATCTCTAATTTTCTTCTGTTCCTCAATTTTTTTTTCTTCTAATAATTCCTTTTTTTCAAGTTCAATTCTTTTAATAATTTTATCAACTTCTTGTTTTCTAACATTATTAATTTTTTTTAAAGCTTCTGATCTTGGTTGAAATTTTTTATCATTTGAAACAAAATCAATAATAGCAAACAATAATTTGAAAGAATCTAAAATTTGTGATAAATCTTTTTTAGAAGTTTTTAGATTTAGTTTCATAACAAAACGAGGAAGTGGTGTACAATCTTCAACATTTATTGGATGAACGGAATCTTGATCTGTAATTGCAAAAAATTGTAAAACATCTCCAACATTCTTTAATAAATCACTAATATCAGATTTTTCAAGTATTAAATCATTAATTTCAGAAGATTCGGACATAAAAACAAATTGATTTGGCAAATTTGAAGAATCAAGAGTTTTTGTTAAGGATAAAAAGTAATTTGAATTTCTATTTTCTTTCATATTTTCTTTATTAACAATTGAAAAGATAAAATTATTAACTTTGATATTAGCATTAAAATTTCCAACAATTTCAATTACATCCTCTTCAACTTTTAAACTTTGCATGAAAAATGAAAAAACATCTTGAAAGAAATATAAAATAAAATTTTGTCTTGCTTTTAAAACAATTTTAATCAATATGTTCTTAATATTAACTCTACCACTTGCATATGTTGTATACAATTGATCATTATCTCTAATATATAATTCAGTATCTGAACAACCAAATTTATAAAAATTTTCATCTAAATATGGTTTAATTGCTTTAATAATTTTATTAACATAACTTTCATTTAATTTGTATCCAATAATATGGCAAACAACAAAAACTAATAAAGTACCAACCAAATAAAGCTCTGTTTTCCAATTATGAGTAACCCAACGTTGATAAACATCAGTTCTATAATCTTCCATAACTCTTGCAAACAACCCCATTTTTAAATATGTTTTATGATTATAAATTCCTAATGAATAATTTTAATTCAAGAAAAGAAATAGAATATTTACTCTTACGTTTATTGTTATGTTTTTCTTCTGATTTATCGAAAAATAAACAACTTATTGGATAGTCTATGTTTCCCTTTTAAGCTTAGAAAGATAAATTATCCCCTAAGGTTTTATTTAAAAATTTACTATCATAAAATCTGAGTTTGCTAATTTGAGGATTTGATATTGTTATTTTCTGATTAGGTATTTTGATTTCATTATAGAAATAACGCTCTTTTTATTGTATTACTTTTCCTTTTTAAAAAATACTTGTTGTTATCTGAATATGAACTGGTTCAATACATCGAACTCCTTTTGCAAGTCTTCAATAATTAATGCCTTATTTTAACATAACTATAATATAAGAATTTTCAATGATCAAATAAAAAGTTGAAAGAAAAACTCATTTTGCCTTTTTCCCAATATCAAAAGATAAATACAGTTTCTTTTCCCAACGAACTGCCCTCAAATTGCAGGGTAATACGGAAACTCTAGTCATCAGTCATGGTAAAGTGTGTAAAGTTAACTTTAAAATATATAAGCACCAGCTTCACCAATGCCAGCTTAGAACCAGCTATAAAAATAAGCAACTATCTCATTCAAAAAAGATTGTTTTACCACTTGGATATAAACATGAATTACTCAATAGTTATACCCATTATTATAATCAACTAATTTGCTTAAATCAACTAGATTTTGAAAATACAATACTTTTACCATGCTTCCAAATAAAACTTTATCGTATAGTCCTGTATATGGAGTTAAACCAGATGTAACTACCCTTGATGAAGATTTAAAGCTAAAAAGAGATGCCAAATATGATATTGGTAAAATTACAGAAATCAAAAATTGGATATTTTCTTGTATCAATGAATCTAATTTAAAAGATCAAGGGGATCTATTAGATATTTTAAATGATGGCACTGTTCTTTGTAAATTGATAGAAGCAATAGAAAATAAAAACATAAAATTCAATCATAATCCAAAATTTCCTTTTATAAAAATGGAAAATATATCAACATTTTTAGCTCATGCTAAGAAAATTGGTGTTCCAGAAGATGAGTTATTTTCTACCGTTGATTTATTTGAAAATCAAGATTCTTCTCAAGTATATACGGCAATAATTAGTTTAAGTCGATATGCTAATAAAATAAACCCAGCTATTAAAGTTATTGGACCAAATCTAGCTTCAAAAGACAGAAAACCTGCTCCACGAGTTCCAAGAAAGCCTTCACATCTTCAAAAGAATGTTTCACAATGGAGTACCATTGAATACGGTTATATGGGTGGTGCAAATCAAAATACTGAAAAGGTTGTTTTCGGTGGAAACAGAAATATAATTAAATAGAAAAAAATATTTGATTATATATCACATTTATTAAATAATTTAGAATTTAGTTCGAATTTTTGTAAACAAAAGAGCTTCATCAAGTTTGAAAAAAATAAAATTTTATAACAAAGAAATAAATAAATAATAAAAACAAATAAATAAAAAGACATGCTACCTAATTAAAAATTAAAATCGAATTAATCACAACGATAAGGTGAATTTAACAAAAAAAAACAAAATATTCAAAAGAAGTAAACTAGAATCTAGAAAAAAAGCTAAAAAATAACGAAAAAAAAAAGAAAAACTAAAAATGCAAGAAAAAATAAGTGTATGATAATGACAATATTGAAACAGAGTAAAAAAGTATTAAGTTAAATAAGAATGACAGTAACACATTTTGATTTATCCAGCAATTTTATTCAAGCATAATTCCATTTCTTCTTCAGTTAATGATTTTATATACAAACATTTTGATAATACTTGAGGCACAGATTCAATATCGTACAACTTAGACCATTGAATGCATTGAATGAAATTACGTACAATCTGAGATGCTGAAGAAAATCTCTCAATATTCACTAATGTGGTATCATCATTGATGTCTAAATTTGGAGTTTCATTTGCACAATTTAATTTGTTAATTGACGCAGTGGATATTAAAATAGGTTTACTACTATTAAATGTTAAATCTGAAAGATATAAACCAAAAAAAGGAACACAGCCCTTTGAAGGAATTATACGATCAAAATCTTTTCTTAATTTATAAAAGTTTCCTTCTGAATTGAAAAATATTTCTAAATTTTTTAACATAAAAATATCTGAAGCGTCCATTTTATTCCAAGTAGAATATAATCGTTTAATTCTTGGGGTGGTTAGTGCAAGAATAATTTGCATAAGAGTTGAATAGTTTTGAAGTTTATGGCAATGATTTGCAATATGAATAAATCTTGCAATAGTATCTTTTCGATACATTTCCTCACTTGTTAGAAGAATTTCCGATACAATCCAATTAACTGTTAAATTAAATCTAGATATAACAAGATCAATTCCTTTCACTTCTTTTTTTACTAAAAGTTGAATCCAACTGGTGATTGGTTTTAATTCTGGAGACCAATCCATATCAATAAGTTCCTTCCAATCCACTTCAGATAAAGTATCTCTTTCAATTAAAGTAAACTGCTTAGCCAATGTAAATGAATCATAATTAAGAATAAATGAAATATGTCTTTTAGTTGCTAGAACTTCGCTGATAGATAAAACTCCCTCAGTAATTAAATGCTCTTCTAACTGCTTTTCAATATCTAAAAATTCTTCCTGAATAATAGAATTGGAGCTCACATTTTTGCATAGTTTGGAAGTGCAAACAAAACTATTGAGTTGTTGAACTACCTTCGGTATTGAGACGAATATATTTCCTTCAAGCAGACCCACTCCAATAGGTGGATCCATTTGAATGTCAGCAGAATCAGCAATACTGAGTTCTGCAACATTTCTACTAATAGTATCAGTATCAACATGTATAGAATCAACACTTTTCTTCTTGAGATCATCCTCTGAATTTAATGAATCAGAAGTATCAATATTATTAAACTTAGGTTCAGGCTTTCCTTCTAATTTCCATAATGCAGCACTTACTGGATCACCACTTATATCTTCGTCTGGTATATCCTTCAAGTTTCTAACCATGTCTCTATTATTACCAACAAAAGCCGGTAAGAAAGTATCACTAACTGAAGAAAGAACTCTTGTCTCCGAACCTTCAACCTCATAAACACTAATTGAATCTGCTGAAAAAGACTTTTTATGTCTTAGATACGATTTTATCGAGGACAGATCTCTGTGGCTCATTTGAGCAACAAGCATTTCTTTGGATCTCTTCATTTTGAGAATATTCTCTCGAGACTTATTAATATCATTCTTAAATTCTTTTTCTTCTTCTTCAGTTAAATTTTGTTTCAAAGTAATTAAAAGAGGCTTTGTTCCAGATGAAAAAATAGAAGAAGATTCAGATATTAAACTTGTTGTTTTCTCATCGAAGCTTTTAGAATCAATTCTATCGGCTACATCACTACAATAATAAGGACTTTTAAATCGGCTATTATTTTTATTATTCTCAAAATTATCACCTTTGATTGTATCACTGTTACTTGTTGTTGGAGTATTAGATCTTCTATGCAAATATATTGGAGATTCTGGAGCTTTATCAATTTCTACCCCCAACTTGAGATCTGGAAAGGCCCGACGCTTTTTCAAAAGATCTTTGGAGTTTATCATAATATCAGTTTTAGAGGAGCTTATAGAAAGGTCAGAGTTATAAGAAATATAAGATTTAGAAGTAATAGAAGAAAAGCTCTCTTGAAATCGGCCATCATTTGAAAATTGAGAGTTTTGTTGAGTCGAGACTGAATTTTGATTAGGGGACTGGAATTTTGAATGAGGTATATCATCTAGAGGGGAACAAATACTAAAGTTATGAGCTTCATAACTTTTTGCTCTGTCCAGTTTAGTGAAATTTAATGAATTTATTGAAAATTTCAAGTCATGAGAACCTATATTTTTAATCAGGGAATTCATTTGAAGATCTTCTGCTTCATGATAGGCCAATTTTTTGCCAGTTTGGGCAGGTAAAGGGATTTCACCCAATGATACTGAGCTAGTTGATAGTGTAGAATAGTTGAAATTGGTAAACATATTTTCCTTTTCAGGATCAACTAAAGCTCCATGAAAATCATTAAAGGCAGGCATTTTTTTCAATCCATGTACTTCAGATACATCGGATTGCAAATCACTCTCAAAAGCTTTAAGCAGGCCATTATCAGAAGAGTCTGAATAACTTGAGTATGATTTATTCGAAATATAACTTATCCTGGAGCATCTATCAATTTCTTTCAAATTTCCAGTAAATCTTTCTTCTTCGTTATTTAAAGGTATACTTTCCGATTGTACGTAATTATTTTGAAGACCTTTTCCTGGATAGTTTTTTTTCAAGAGGTTGCAAGTATCAGGTGTTTCAAGCATATCATTTTTATTATTAAAATGTACGTATTTTTGATTAGGCTCTTGAATACCCTCAGTTGAAAAATTTGATTTAATAGCGCTCTGATTTTGCATATCTTTACATTTTTCTTCTTGACTATTTTCTAGATTTAACAATTCTTGTTGAGATCCAGTGAAATTAAACACATCTAAATCATCAATATTTTCAGAGATACTATTTTTTAGAGAGTGTCCAATAGTACCAAGAGATATATTGAACTTGTCCGGTATTTGTGAGTTTAACATACTTATATTGTGAGCATTATCAATAATTGTACTTCTATCATTTACAGTATTAAGATTAGACGAAAATGGAATCTCTGGGTTCAATTGATTGACACCATGTTCATTTGATATAGGAACAAGATGATTCAACGTATTTCCATTTGACTTTTGGGTAAGAAAAGCAGTTTTATTTTCAATTTTTTGACGAAGTTTAATAACAAATTCAAGCTCATCGATAACTCTAGCAGATAAAACGTCTATTTTAATATCAGTTGGAGGATCCATACGGTCTATAGTAGATTTTTGAGAAGCACGCATCATTTCTTTTTGAAATTTTTGACTTTCTTCCAAACTCAACACTGATTCAATAATACTTACTGGTAAGTCATTAGCAAGTAATCCATTTGTACTTGCCCTATTGATACTAATTAAATTTTCTACTAAGTTATTTAAATTTTCATCCTGCTTTACTTCATTTTTTTCTTTCCCGACGAAGCTGTGTTTCCATTGATTGAATAAGACTTTGACATTTCTTGATTTTTCAACTAGTGGTGATAAAGGAGTTCGAGGTGATTTAATTGAATTTTTTGTTATTTTAGAATTATTTTTAACTGCTTTTAAAAAAAGACCATTTTTATTTCTTGAGTTTGATTTTATACTGGTTCCTTCAGTTGAATTGCTATAAGAAATAGCAGAGTTTGAAACAATGGTGGAACTTGATATCTTAATCTTTGAAGTAGAAGGTATAACTTTTGAGTTTTTGGAATAATTGTTACTTTCCATTGATTTTTTTTTCTTTTCATTTATTTTTTCTTCAGGATTGGGTTCCACAATTACAGTATTATTAGTATCTTTTTTTTCAATCATGCTTAACTCATCTTCATCAAAAGTTACTAAGCTTAAATTTAATCTTCTTTTAGGAGTAGGTGGAACAATATCAGTAAGTAAAACTTTCTCTTCTTCCCTTTCTATTGGTTTTACAGTATTACTTCGTATTAAATTTTCAGTATTTATTTTTGAAATTTGTGGTGAAGATAAATATTTAATACCTTTCAGTTGAAAAGAAGAGTTTATATTCATGGGAGTAGTAGGATTTGCAAAAACATTAATAAAGCGACCAATATTAACGTTTGGATTCAAAAGTTTAGATGGTGAAAGAGGATTTGACTTTTGAAAATCATTTGACAATAATTCATTATTTAATAAATGATTATTTGAATAAATTAAATTATTATCAGTCATATGAGATGATTTTAATTTTGAGCTTTGGATTGTATTATTTTGACTTGATGAAGGAGAATGAATAAAAGATGGTGATTGAGGAAGAGAATGAGGTAATGAAGAAATTCTAGAATGATTATTTGTTATTATAGGAGAAGGTCTATTTTTTTGATAATTTAAAAATTTTTCTTTATTTTCAAAAATTATTTTATCTAAAGTTTCCAAAGGATTTTCTTTTGAAATTAAAGAATCATTTGATTCAGATATTAAATCAACGGAAATCAAATCATCAGGAGTTGGAATTGAAGTTGAAACATTATTTCTTGGAAAACGATATTCAAATTTATTATTATCAATATTTTTTCTTGATTTTATTTTTAAATTATTTAAATTATTTAAATTATTTTCAGATTCATTATTATTTGAATTATTATTTGAATTATTTTTTTTTAAAGCTTGTTTATTTAAATTATTATTTAAAGAATTACTTAACCAAAATGCAGGCATTGAATTTTGTTTTGGAGATTTAATAGATGGAATTGAAGGATAATAATTAATTGAATTTGAAATTGAAATTGAAGGTCTTTCAGATTTACTTGAAGTTGAATCTGAATTAATAATGGATTGAGAATTAAATTCAGCAGTTGGAATTGAATTTGAATTTGAATTTGAATTTGAATGAGAAATATAAGATTCATCAATTAAATAATTTTGTTCAAAGATTTTATCCATACTACTTCTAAAACTACTACCAAAATGTTCAGAATATGGATATGAATTCAGATTTGAAATTGAAGAAAAAGTGTATGAATGATTATTAGAATGATTATTAGAATTATTATTTGAATGTGAATTTGAATGTGAATTTGAATGTGAATTAGAATGTGAATTGGAATGATTATTTGAATTGGAATTAGAAGATAATGAAATATCATATGAATGAGGATCTATAATATTTGAATTAATTATATTATTTTGAGATATAATTGGAGAATTATTATTTTGAATTGAATTAATTGAATTTATTGAATTATCAGGTAAAATTATTGAAGAATTTAAAATATTTTCATTAAATTTAGTATCTAAGATATTTAAATTTTTAAAATTTAAGTTTGAATTTGAATTTGAATTTGAATTTGAATTTGAATTTGAA
>BCKQ01000041.1:0-11409 GCA_001600695.1 Ascoidea asiatica
TTTAAGTTTATTGTTGATTTTATTGAAAATCTTTTAATAAAATTAATTTTAAAATTATATTCATTAAAAGAAAAAATTRTTGAAAATGTTTCAATAAATTTAAGATATGAACTTTATATCTTAGATCTTTTTTTTCATTCTGTTTATAATATTTTGGTTTATTTAAATGAAGATTCAAATGATTTATTTAAATTTATATATAGTTTTGATGAAGTTGGTGTTTTATTTTTAAAAAGATTAAAAATTACAGAAATTGAAAATGCATTTGAAAAAGCAAGAAGAAAAATTAATGAAATAGAAGTTGTTGTTGGTGTTGTTGAAGCAGCTAGGATTTTCAATTGGATTAAAAAAAGGGAACTATCCATAGATCCAATGTTTGAAGATGATATTAATGATAATGGTAATATTTATTATTTTGAAGATGATTATGATGATAATAACAATTATAAAGAAAGTGAAATTTATAGAATATATCAAGGAAGACTTATCAAACCAATTGGATTATGTGGAAATTTTCTTTTAAATCCAATTGAGGAAACATATGATCAATTGATGCTTCCTTTTACAAAATTTCATAAACCAAATTTTGCTAAATCTAAAATTTTTGAAGCTGATGAAATTAATGAAGAAGACAATTACAACAAAAGTATCAGTGGAATTTCATGTTTATTGGAAACATCCTTTGTTTCTGATTATACTGTTACAGTGGTTGACTATGTTTATTAACAACGATATTGTTAATCAATTAAAAGGAACCAATCATGGTAATCAAAATACTATATTATATTATATATTATATTATATATTATATTATATTATATGATAAGTTAAAGATTTTTAATCTTAATGAAATTGCAATTTCAAATCCAAATTTATTTTTATTTTACTCTACATTCCTACTTACATTCCTACTTACATTTTATTTCAGCTTTCATTTACTTTTTTATATTTATTTTCATTTTTATTTTATATTATAAATTCAAAAAAAACAAAACAAAAAAAAAATCTTACTTAGTTTAATAAAAACATTTTTTTTCCAAAAACAAAAAAGGGTAGTGTAAATGTATTTCATTCCTCAATCTCTACTTACATGGTAGTTCTTTTTATTGGATTATCGTCACCATATTCATCAATAATATCAGTTGTTTCTTCTTCTTCTTCTTCTTCTTCTTCTTCTTCTTCTTCTTCTTCTTATTTTTTTGGTTGGTTTCTGATATTTTTTAATATTTTTATGACCAATATAAACCCAAACAGGCAATTATCCCAGAACTTGAAAAAGATGGTAACCCGGATTACCGCACAATTTACAGCTTTAATTTTATTAACCGACCAGCTTCCTCTTTAGGCAAGTTTAGAATTGAAACCGCAAATTGTCATTGATCCATGGCTCAGGCGCTACAAACCTGGCCAATAAGAAGCYAGAGAATATTTACGAAGTTTCACAAGTCACTCAAAAGGCCCAACCCCTGAMATTGAGTGCCCCGATAATTTAACTTAAAATCCGAAAAGTGGAAATTTTCCTGAAATAAGAGGGTAACACACTCTCTTAACTGGATGTTTATAACTTTGGTTAAAAATTGAATGAAATTTTTGCTCGTCAAATTCCAGTAGTTAATAAATTTAGACCCAGTAATTTTTTTTGCTGAAGATGTGAATGAATTTACTTACATCAAAAGCTGAAAGCCTTATATTCAAAAGAAACAAGATTACTGAGACTTCAATGATTTAAAMAACGAATAATACATTTCAATCTTCTTTCTTAATTTGTTTTTTTAGATACAAAAATAATATTTACAGCTTCGAGAATCAAAAAGCGTGTTTGAATGTACAATTAAAAAGGACCCTTGTTCTATTTTAATATAAGCAGTTTTTATTTCATTTGAATTGATACTTACTTTACCCAGAAAATTCAGTAACTTGAATAAATAAATCCTTTTTCAAATAATTTTGAAAATAGGACAGTTACCGAGATATAACGGTAGAATTCAATTATTTCTAGGACATAAATTTTAGCCACAAAATCTAAGTTTAGGACCTGTTTTGTTCATAAAGCACTGAATTGGAAACAAAATTACGTTTGAGTATAAAACTTTACGTTGGGATATAGGAAGTTACGTTTTACAGATGATAAAAGTTACGTTTTTCAAGTTACGTTTGAGGCCGAATTCAAAAAACGTAACCAGTTTTTCAGTTGGAAATGCTTCTTCTGCTTCTGCTTTTTATTTTGCTGCTGTTGATGCTAAATATATTTATTTTGTTTAAAATTGTTTAAAAAGGGTTTCAGTTTTGATTAACGTTTTTTTTTCTTTCCACTATTATCAATAGTATGTTCTCATTATCAATCCCTAACGCTTTTTTCTTTTTGGTTTAGAAATAGCTACGTGCTTTTGATGATATTTTAGAAATTTGACAACAAAAGAAATGATAATAAAATCTCATTGGAATTAATCTTTGTTTGGGTAAAACACAATTACAACTATTATTCAAGTTTCTTGTAATACTGATTTAATAATCCTTTAGTTGTTTTATCTTGAGATTATTTTCAGCGATTGGATAAAAATATTATTGTTTAATAAATGTTTCTAACTCAGATCACATTTTGATTAATTGATTAGGTTTTCTCTTCAATTCATCTGTATTGAATAATTTTAAATTTAATTATTGAATTACCAAAATTTTGAATCAAGTATTCACTCATTGGATGGTTCAAATTATTAATTATTAAAAATAATGATTTTAGTTTTAATGGAAAGAAAAAATAGAAGAACAAAAAGAAACCTGAATGAAAGTACTGCTTAAATCTTTAATCATGTTATTCAGTAAAACGTTAAAAATCTTGTTAATCTTTCTTCAGAGAGTCCTCGATAGTTTAATAAATTTTGTATAAATTATAATAATCAATTTATTTCTTTTTATTTTTCTTTCTTGAAAAGCTTAATTTTATTTCACAAAGTTTATTATCAGAAATACACTGAAATACGTTGCAATATTTTGAAATTAAAACAAAAATCCTTTTTTTCTTTCATTTGTCTTCACATTTGTTATTCAAATTAGTAGTAATGGTTTTTTTTTTGAATAAATTCAGACACAAAGCAAATAACTATTATACCTAGTTTTGGAATTTGTAGTTTCAGAAACGGCAAAGGAAAATGACAAATAAATTTAAAGACATCTGCGTTTTCAATCTGATATAATCAATATTGAATTTTATGTAAATTTGAAAACTATATTATTCATACTCAGTTTATGTTTAATGAGTTTTATTTATAAAATTAATATTCATCAATTTGTTTAATGTCGTCTGAATATGAGAAACTGTAATTGGATTCATATCCTAGATATCAGTATTCAATTTTTACCAACAAATTTTCAACAAGTTTTTAAATATTTCAAACGGATATTCTCAATCAACAAAAATAATAAATCAATTAATCAATTTATCAATTAATCCCCAAGAATAAATGAAAATGATAATACATCAGTTATTTTAAATACATTATTATATTGACTCTTTACTCAAATTGAAATAATGGAATTAAGCATAACTCAGTTATCACTAAAATTCAATTTAGCTTTGTCTTTATTCCACACAAAATCCATTATTACTGTTAGTTTCTATAATATTGTTATTATTATTTGTCCTTGGTTTATGATTTAAAGTATTTCAAATAGTTTTCTCAAAACTAAGATGACGTTCCCATTAATATTCTCTTTTAATGATTACTAAAAATTAAATTCATCCCTTTATCATCATTCTTTCATTTTAGATAATTCTGGAAATAACAAACTCCAATTTTAATTATTAATAATCTTTAAACATTATTATGCTATCAAAACAATAATTATTTTTACCTTATTAGTCAATTAAACTGCTTTGGATTGAATCAAATCTATTTTGGTTCTATTAAAACTTACTTCCCAGGCTTCTAAAAAATTGACAAATATTAAAAACAATAGTAATGTAAATGGCATTTAATAGAATTAAATTAATAAGATTTGAAGTCAATACATATTGAGATTCTGAAATATGAAAGCAATTTACAGATTAAAATTTAAAAAAAATCCACAACATTGCCATTTAAGCCATCATTTCAGTCATCATTCTATTATCATTGTAATATTATTTCATTTCTATTTTATTTCTATTTTATTACCATTTTATTATCATTCTATTATCATTCTATTATCATTTTATTATTGTTTATCTTTTTATTATTATTTCATTATGATGCCAAAAATCATTCTCGTTCTTATAAATTTTGATATCATTAATTTCATGATTATGATATCAATGAATTCATCAAATGAAATAGAAAAAGTTTTAAATAAAAATTCAAAATAAAGCTGAATAAATAAATAAGAATAAGCAAATTAGTGCTACTAAATGTGATGCTTTAATCTAGAAAAAAAGTTTACATTAATGATTGATAATGATTAGAACGTAATATATAGCCTGCCATACATTAATTTAAATTATTCCTAAAATATGAAATTTTGCAAGATATTTCCAAAATTGGTATTGGAAGAATAGCTCAAGAAATTTCTCTTAAAATCCTTTAAGGATTCCCATCTATGATTAAAACTTATAGAATTACAATAAGCAAACAATAAAATGCTAATAAAATAGCTTTTCTACAGAAATAAATCCTTTTAATAGAAGAAGCAAAAATCTAGCTTAATCACCCAAGAATTTAAATCTAAACAATTCTTTATTATTTGAAAAAATTAATTCTTATAATTCATATCGTAAATTACCTTCAAACACAGTGTCTGAACATAGTATTAATTTTAAATTATTTTTTTTAAATTAAATTAGAAAAAATAATAGTATGTTAACTAACTTTTTTTTGCTGGTTTTAATATTGCTCTTAATTCCATTGCAAATTGGAGCATTGATTAGTTCTTTAATGAACTTAAACTTGATATTTGAGTAGTTCTTTAAGCACAGCAGCTATTGGAAGAAAATTAAATTAATAGCAAACGGAAACGACATAATATAAAAATAAAGAATTAAAGCGTAAATTAAATAGAATTAAATAATCAAGAAAGCTAGTGATATTAATTTTTTTATAGATAAAAGGAATAGAATGATATCAGCTGAAAACGTTTTGAAAAGTATATCTTGAAATAAGAGGTTTGATAAATACAGCAACTGACTTAGATAGAATAATCAAAACTGATTTGAAAAAAATTGTTCGATTCCATGAAATTTATCTTAACCGGTTAAGATTATGGAAATAGTATAATTTGAAAAAGCAAACTCGATGAATCATTTTCAATAAGAGTAGGAATTGAGTGAAAAATAAACTAATATCAGTTTAAGTCATATATCAGGCAAATCCGAATTTAAAATATCATTAGACGATACTTAACATAAATACATCAGATAAAGAAAAATATCTTAAAATGAGTATATTCAATTATTTCTAAAAACTGAACAAAAAACCCAGCAATTAAATTGTTATTCGATTTACTTTCAATGTCGGTTTAATTTCTGAAAAAAAACAAAGATTAAACTCATTATTGAAATAATTGGATGACATAAAGATATTCTTCTCAAACTTTAATTTAATCAGTATAATCCAGCAGTATTAATAAAGGAAAAAAAAGGAAAGGAAGTCCGATATAAAGGAAGTTTAGAGATAAAAAATCATAGTAAGAGGTTGCAGTATTGTTGAATCAATTCCAAATACTTTAATACAGTTGATGAAAAAATTGATATATTAAAATGAGCTGAATTAATAAAAGCAAACACTGTTTCATTTTTGAATTGATTATCGTCTGAAAGTTTGTTGAAAAATATTACTTTTGATAAGATTAAGAATTTATCATATTTAAAAATAGTGGTCTTAATGTTTAAGTAAACATTAGCAAGTATTCTGAATTAAATTAATTCATCATTCAGATTATGATATAAGAAATCAAAATTAAAGTTACTACTATATTAGTAAACTAATTTAAGATAAATTATCAATGAATGGAATATAGAAGTTTAAATTCATTTTGGATATAATGGACATGAATTAAGGATGAATGAATTTTAATTTAATTTTGCTTTGCTTAATTTATTAATTGAAATAAGCTGCATTATTAAAACTTTTATAATGTACTGAAGCCAAGTAAATTTATCACTAACAGAAACATTGACATGTGGGTGAAGATAAATTAAGAAACTAAGAATGATTGATTGATTAATGATATTAATCATACTAATCATATTGATGATATTAATCATATTAATGATATTAATGATATTAATGATATTAATGATATTAAAGGATTAATTATATCAAATATCATTTAATGGATTTTAAAAAATGAATTTGGTATTAGATAATTATGATTATAACTTGAATGAAGTTATATTAAAGAAATGAATTCAATTGTTGATGATGCTACTTTAATGGAATAGAAGCTTGAAGGACCAATGAAAGTAATATGAATTATTATCTTTTGTTGTAATATGAATAAAGGATTAATTCTAATATATAAGTGCGCTTATTATTCTTTGAAACATCTTTTTCAAGAGATATAACTGACTATTGGTTATTATTTTTTATTTCTTAATAAAGCTTCCATTGATGAATAATGATATATTTGATTTTCTAAATTGGATTAATTCATCTGATTATATTGTATTAGTTAACTTATATTGATATGATTAATAAGAATATCATTGTTATTGTTTATTGGATTTTTGCTGATGTACTTCTTTTCACTTCGGTTTTTGATTTATTAGGAGCCCCAAATGGGAGAAAAATACTACAGAAGTAAGAACTGTTGCTGCTTTCAATGCTTATAATAATGAATGAATTTAATAATGATTGATCATATTTTATTAAATCACTATTATTTATTTATTATTCCAATAATCCCAATTCAGTTTCAAAATAAACCTTTTTCGTGGTGTTTTTTTACTATTGTTTATTTTATGTTGCTTGTTAAGGCAATTTCTTCCGTGGTTGCAGCTGCACAGAACACCAACAGTAAAAACAAACCTTTATTTTTGTTTTGTTTTGTTTTCTTCTTTCTTTCAATTCTGCTTTCTTCCTTTGTTTTGTGGTTTCTGTTCATTTTCTTATTCTTTTTTCAATGAATGTCTCAGATCAAAGTGACGGTTACTAGGAAAGTTAAAAGAAATAATTCATTTGTTCAGTCAAAAGTAAGGYTTTCAATAAATATTTCTTTAATTTTTTAWGTTTGTGYTTTTTTTCTTCATTCTTCYTAATTTCTTTTAATATCAACCAATCATCYAATAAATCAGTSATTAATTCAAATTATGAATAATCTTTTTTAACTACTTTAGAACTTCTGACCTTCTTTTTGTGCTTTTTATTTATAATCTCTCTTATATTGCTATATGTTGTCATTTTATTTCAACTTCCCTTTTCTTCTTTAATTCAATTATGAAGTCTTTTTCTTATATAATATCTTTTTTTCTTTTTCTTTCATTTTCAAAAGTGGAGTTAAAATCAATTCAAATTACTTATTTTTATGAAATTTTCTAATATAAATGAAGATTAACGTAAATTAAAAACTCGAAGAGAAAAATATGAGAGTTAATGTTTTTATTTAAAGAATTGTGGGCTTTACAATTTAAAAAGAAATATCATTACAATTACATTTTAGAGCAAAATCTGCTATTAACTTGATAATTTGAATTTATTACTCAATAAAAATGTCTTTTGAATAATCTTTCAATCATCAATTAACAATTAATAAAAATAATATCACTTAAAAATGTTTTTCTGAAGCTAAAAATATTTAAGAATTTAGAAAGCTCTTTTGTTATAATATAAGCAGGTTGAAGAGAAGTAATTAAATTGGTTTGAAATTTTATTTGGCGTTTAAATACATTTGTTTGCTTTAAGGGGTGCTACAGAAATACAAATTTAAATATAAACGGGCTTTAGATATAAATTATATCAGTCGTGTAGTAATTGAAAAATTAAATGGGATATAGTCTGAGAATGTATCAAAATTTAAATTTGAGCAACTATTTAAGAGCTAAAGGTTTTAATTCGAATATATCAATCTTATGTTAAAAAATCATAAGATGATCTAGAAAATAAACTAGAATAATAATCATTTCAACTTATATTCATATACAAAGTTGGATAGAAAGTCATTTATAAAGTCAAGGCAAACCAGTTGTTCAAGCTCCTTAAATAATAGTGAATCATTATTTAGAATCTTATTTTCGGCAAGTGGTGTTGATATTCAAGAAACAAAACTTAACCAGAAAAGGAAAAACAAGTAGAACTAGGAAACGCAAAGGAAAAAGACGATAAGAAAAGGTAAGCTTGAAGTTAAAAACACAATAGCTACAGAATATTCTCGGGAGATAGTAATGCAGATAAATTTGCTAATGAGTGTGATAGTTTAAGTGACTGCTAAAAAAAAGTGAAATTGAAATAAGCATAATTAAGCTAATATAACAAAGGTTTGTAGGATAGAATTCTATTTCCATATGATACACATTTTACACGATAACGTAAAGAATTCCCAATATGTGAAGCTCGTTTTATCATTACTAAAGTAAATTACATTACCAATTGCAATTTTGTCAGTGCTGCATCTGGTTTTATTTGGTGTTTTTGTGCTAGATATACTACTGCTAATACTTAAATTAGTAAACAAGGATGTGCCTGTATTACTAGCAAAGGAATATCATGAAAATCAAAATGCTACAAGCCATGAACAATAATTTTATTCATATGTTTTTTTGAACATTTTCCTTATGATATTCTTTTACTTGCATTTTTGTGATTTTAATGAAAAACTGAAAAACGCCAAAAATCGAAACTTAATCAAATTTAAATCAAATTTTATTTGAATCTTCAATTATCCAAATAGAACCAGCATACAAATTTAGATGAGACTTGAATTTATGCATATTAAACATTTTTGAAATTAATGGGAAACTCAGTTTTTCAAATTGTCTGCACACTAAAATTCTTGTGTCAGACTCATAGAGCAAAATTGAGGATTATCCATACCCATTTTCAAAGGTTTGTTTTCCAATAAAATACCATTTGTTGAGCTTATCTTTGGCAATGCTAGTGAATGTTTTGATATGTTACCTCTTCAATTACTTGTATTTGTATTCAAATGAAAAGTAGATTTTGTTGCAGTTTGGTCATGAATCTTTAGCAGATATCATTAGCAAAAGCTTAGCTAAAACATTGGGCCGTAGTCTCCGATTTTGTGATTGTTCGACATGAATTTGCCCAAGGGTCCTATAATTGGAATGCGTAGATTGCAAGGTGACTTTTTTCAACTTTCGCTGATAATTTCTGAACGATGAGTTTTTAATGAAAACACAAAAAAATACTAATTACCCCCGGAATTCAACTGAACGTTTTAAAGCTTTTGTAGACACTACTTTAGACAAATCCCAATACGGTAACTCAAAATTTCCCGAATAACCATTTTAATAAAATAAAGTTATGGTTTTGGAAAGATGCCTTTAATCACAGCTGTACGAGTCTGCGTTTTCATTTGCTCAGAAAAGTTAGGATTGAACAAAAAAGTTACTTTTTGAAAATTTGCTTTATTTATGAAGAAATCAACTTAGCTAAAAAGAGAAATTTGGTCGCAATTGTTACCGGAAATGATTATGAATTATGACCAGAAGCGTAAATTTAGAAAAATGTTCGAACGTCCATGTGACTTTGCCATTGATAAGTTCTCAACGATATGTTTTTAGGGTTAAAATATTTTCGAGTGTTATTTAGATTTTAGTTGGTGTCCACAAACGTTGTCAAAAACGGAGACCCTGTATAAACAGAACAATGGAATGCTGGTGCAGCTGAGACTAAAGGTCGGAATGTTTTTTCACTCGATGAAACAAAACTAGTGTACAGACCCGATAATAAAGGCTCAAATGACTAGTAAATTAAAATATAAGTCTTAAAATATATTTTTTCATCATTGTTTTATTATTGATAAGTAAAATTAAAAAGTACTAATGAGAATATTCCCAATTACTAAAAATTATCATAATCTTAATAATTTAATCTGAAATGGTTTCCGATTAATTTGCTCAAGAATAATATTGAATTCTGTTAACTTCTAAGATTTAACAAGTTTTCAAATTTTAATCTTTTACTTCCAGTATGTCAAGAAATCAATAAAATATTAATAAATGATTATATTCCGAAAGCCAAAAAGAAGAGAATAAATACATTTATTTTTAAGATAATTGAATTGAAACTTTTAATTTTTTATTGATTTAGTAAGATTCTATTAATAAGTGTATTACTCAGTTAATTTAAATTGCTAAGAATATTAAATATTTTAGCTATCGCACAAAATAGGAAAGGTTTGTTATGGTTCGGACCTTGTAGCTACTTCTTTCTGGAACCATTGAAACCGCAACAGTATTGTAAGGTCAAAAGACATTCAAAATATTGTTTTTATATTTGGTGATTGGGCGCTAAATATTGTGGTTGGCGCTTAAGTGTATTTCAACAAAGAACTAAATATTTTGAAATTTGATTTGAATTTTATATCTCTTTTTATCAATTTTTCCCTTTAATACTCTTAGTTTATTTTAGAAATGATTATAAGTTTGACTTTTATACATTGTTTTTCAAGCTAATAGGCAGTAAAAACTAACATTAAAATGACAATTGAAATCAATGAACTCCATTCAAAATGTTTCATATTATGTTCTGTTTCCTTAATCAGTGTAATTGCTATCAGGGTGGTTCCTCTGCTTCTTGCACCAAATAGAAGCTTTACTACCTTTAGAAATACTTTTACCCCATTATTTGAAGCTGGCAGTTTAGCTCGGGTACCATTTCTAATGATTATACCTTGGATTTCAGTCTTATCTTTTTTAGAACAATATCCATTTAAAGACGCATTTTCAGCGTTTGAAAGTTTGTTATTTATAATGGTTATTACTATTCTTTATATACCCAATGGTTTGGTGGGTTTGTGTATAAGCTTGTTGATAATAATTTAATTTCAAATATTATCAGTTTCAGACAACTTAACATAGAGGAAATGGTCACTTCCATCTGCGAATGGGGGCCACTACTAAGACGGTTTACCAATGAAACCTTTTATGTATCATTTCCTCTTTTCACCTCACAAATAATTAATTTCTGTTTAATGGTATATTTAGTAATACTAGCATTCTTGAGTAATTAAAAAAAACACACAATTAGCTCTTGTTTTAGTGTTCCTGGCCTTATACTTTATTCCATACTATTATGACGAAACAATGTTGATGATGATGAGACCCTTTGTTATAATGGCTGAATCTTCTAATCAGTTTCAAGAATTAGAACAAAAAAATAATAAAGAAATGGAAGTAAAACACAATCAGGAAATTGAAAATAAACATGAGGAAGTAATTGGAAATGCAATTGGCAAAATAATTTCAAAAGATTTGAAACC
>BCKQ01000041.1:19895-38331 GCA_001600695.1 Ascoidea asiatica
AATATCAGAAGGCTGATTTGGTGGATATGGTTCATTGAGTGGACTAGTTGGATTGGGTGTATTATTAGATATTATAAGTTTACTTGATTTTGGAGTTGATTGATTGRGAATATTTGATTTATTTTSTATTGAATTTATTATTGAAATATTAACTGAAGAATCTRGTGTTAAAAATTTATAATTCAACTTTCCTTGTCCATAACCTCGATTCATTTCTTCAGTTATACTATAATCTCTCCAATTTAATTTTTTATTTTTTTTTATAGAATCAATAATCCATTCAGGTTTAACAACTTTATGATTTTTAAATTGTAAAAGTTTTGAAGGTGTTAATTCTGAACAAATTATATGAGTAATTACAGTTTTTCCAGCAAAAAAATGTTTAAATTTACCACCATGTAAAATTACAAGTTTATGTATTTCACTAATTGGAGGTTTTGTATGACCATTCAGATAAATAATACATCCTTTAAAAATTGTTTTAGAATCAGTTTCAGATGTCTTAATGATTTTCTTATTGTTATTCTTATTTTTTTCATTTGCATTTTCAATATCCAAATTCAAGTCTTGTTTTTTGGAATTAAGTCTAGCAGCTTCCCATTCAATATATTCATCATCAGCTTCTTGTTGTTTTTTATTTCTATCAGAAAAATGAGATTCATGATCTTTAAAACCATATTCAGTTTTATTTGAAGAAGAGTCTTTATTTATAACTTTATTTTCAAAATAATTAGGTGAATAATTGTCATAATCATTATTCAATTCAGTTATAAATTCATTTTGAAGTTCTAATTGATTGTTATTAGAATTATTAGTATTATTACTATTAGTTATAGTATTATTAATTTGAGAAATATTTAAAATCTCATTTTCATAATCATTATCTRAAATAATATCATTTTGTAAATCATTTAAAATTTCATCATTGAAATTATTTTTTATATTTTCATCAACTTTATCAACTACTTTATTTAAAAGAATATTATTATTATTATTGTTATTATTATTATAAATATTATTTTTTAAAGTAGTTTCTCCAAGTTGATTGAAAATTAATTGATTTTCATTATTTGAATTAATAATTATAGAATTATTATCTATGGATATATTATTCTATTTCATCTTATCATATCGTATTCATTTCCATATAAGTATTCAAGATTGTTACTATTCTAAAATTTAGAAACTTCTCRCTAACTTATCTTGAGTCTAGTTATTTATTATCTATGGTTGCTGACTTCAGATGTGGCACGTGCASCAGTCCCGCCAGAACAACGGATAGATAGATTACCACCCACTTAACTATTTCAGTATGCTTTATTTATATACTCCGTAAGTACGTGTGTTTGCTGTTAAGACATCCACCACATCACAGGTAAATGTTGAGTATTTTAAGAGATTTTAAAACTGTCTGATGGATTTATTCTGAAAAAATAGAAAATAATTTCAATAAGAATATATAATTTTGTTTTAAAAAAAAGAGTTGAAATCATGAAAGTAAATTTTGGAATTTAAAATTTGTAATTGGATTTACATTTAAATTAAAACAATATGCTTTTATTTCATTTCTATTTTATTTAATCTATTCAATGAATAATGAATAATAAATAATAAAACAAATGGGAAATTTAAATACTTCACAATCATTTAAAGTAGTTATAGTTGGAGATGGTGTTGTTGGTAAAACATGTCTTGCAATGAGATTATCAAATAAACCATATCCTGAATCTTATATACCAAATATTTTTGATAATTTAAAAACTACAGTTTATATAAATGATGAAATTTTAGTAAAATTAGATATTTGGGATACTGCAGGACAAGAAGATTTTGATAGAATTAGACCATTGGTTTATCCAGATACAGATATATTTTTAATTTGTTATTCAATTAATGAAATTAATTCAATTTTAAATATTAAAAATCATTGGATTTTTGAAATTAAAAATTCATGTCCAAAAATTCCAATAATTTTAGTTGCTTGTAAAAAAGATTTAATTTATAATAATAATAATAAAAAATTAGTACCTGATAATTTAGGTTATTTATTATCAAAAGAATTAAATTTAAATGATTTTTTAACAACAAGTTCAAAAACTGGAGAAGGTATACATGATTTATTATTAAAAATTGGTAAAATTGCTTATGAAGATCAATTACCTAAACCTCGTAATCCTACTACTACCAATATCATTAATAAGAATAATAAACAAACTAAAAGAAAGAAAAAAAAATGTATTGTTCTATGAGTATAAAGTAATAAATATAAAATTATTAAAAACCAAACAAGAATATTTTTTTAAGATGTCAATTATTATGTTAACGTTAATAAATATTGAATTTTTATAATTTTTCTTATCCACTTACGTGCTATGTAAATATAATTATTAACTGTTAATAAACTTAATAAGAATAAAAATAAAAATATTGAAAAGAGAGTTGAATGAATCGAATCATGTAAGATAATTATTATTTTACCGAGGTTTTATTACTTCAATATCAAATTTACACAGACAAAATATTCCTAAAAACTTTAGAAATCATTTAGAAACTTCTAATATTAAAATCCGGTCAGGWGACTATTTTAGTTTGTTTTAGTTTTGAATCSGMTTTAATGGTACCCGTTTTAAAACTAATGTAACTTACTGTTATATTTGTTATTATTATTTTCATGGTCTATTTGATTTAATTTAATTAGTGAATCTTTTGATATTTCAATAAAAATACAGGTTCAAGAGGATTAATCTGATATTRATTTATATATGATATTTGCTAAAAGGGGATTCAGTGGCTGAGCTGTCTCAGAAAGACACCATTTTGGTATTACACTAATTTATTAACAATGTCCAGCAAGTTAAAGTTTAAAATATAATTATTATTTCGAATCTCTATTAAAAATCCTTTTATTTCCATTCAAATTTCAATTTAAAATCCTCTTAAAGTTATATATTTCATTGCATTTCAAACTTAATCAAAAAAAAAAAAAAACTATAATATTATAAAACTTATTTCGATATCTATCAAGTGAGAGATTAATTTTATAATACCTTCTAATACAATGGTCTTATCAAATCATGAACAATTACCCATTATTGCAGTCAATGATGAAAATAATAATGAAAATAATAATGAAAATAAATAATGAAATTAATAATGAGAATATTGATGAAAATCTGGATGAAAATCTGGATGATGAATATGTTGCTTTTGCTGAAGAAATCAAATTTCCTCATGGAGCAGACGATGATCCAAGCAGAATCCCAACTGAAGATGATTTCAAAAAGTATCCTGAACTTAATTTCTCAGGTATCGAACATCGAAATAGCGAGACTGAAGTTTCATTACCTTCCATTCCTCATAATTTCTTCCACGATATAATTGGGAGGCTATATTCCTTGGATGAGTTTTCTGACAATGGTACTATATATGAAAAGTTTGAAAGCATTTTTCTCTATTATGAAGAACATTTTGAAGACGAAAAACCTGTTAATGAATTTTATCGCACTTCTTATTATCTCCTATCCTACATATTAAACTTTGTTGATGATCTGATTAAATTTAATGTGGATTTAGATGATTTAGATGGGGTTAATAATATTAATTTATTTTTTGAAAATAATTATCTTCAAAGGAAATTAAATATCGGTAAACAATTCAATATTTGTGTTGAATTAATTGATTTGATTCGGGCAGTTTATCTKATTATCAACTTTTGGGATCACTTAAGCTCACCAAGTAATAATACTTTAGCAGGGTTATTTAATAAATATTGTGAAAAAGAATTTATTGCATTTGATATTGAGATTGATGAAAATTTAGACAAATGCGAATAATTCTTCAATTGTATATATGAAAATTTAAAAAGGTATAAAATTTGTACTTTCTTTCAAATGATTGTTGATAGTGGGTTTTATGGTTCAAGTATAAAATTTGGTGCTTTGTTTAATTTACGAAAAACTGTTTTTTCAAGGTTAATTGAATTCTTAAATTATAAACCTGAATATTTTAAAGAAGAAATTAATTATTTTAATCAAATGAATTCCAAAAGAAACTACTAATGCCAGAAATAATAGGACCCAAATATTTTAGTGAAATGATCTCAAGTTTTTATGAACATTCTTTTATCAAACCTTTAATGGATTCAAATGGATCTTTAGGATCTTTATTATCTATCTTTGTACTAAATTCAAGTGCCGAGCTGTATCGTCGTTTATTAGTTTTTGATAGATTTATGGTAGAAAGTGCATGGGACCAAAATTTCAAGCTTATAATAAATAAACCAATTATGATTCATAAAATAAATCAAATTTTCGAAATTCCTCAACTGTTGAGGACAGTAATTACAATAACTGATGATGATAATAATAGCATAATTTTTGAGGTTTTTCAAAATATATAATGAGTCCCTTTACTTGAAATTTTTTTTAATTTCATTGGGAGTTGATATACGTAAGTTTAAGAATGAGTTTAATATGAATTCAACTTTACTTTTTAATTTGGAAAATATTAATGAAGATAATTTAAACACTCAAGCTATTGAAAATGTTATTGAAATTGCTAAAGAATTAGTAACTAACTTTAAGACTGGTACTTATAAAACATTACCTTTCAAAGATAATTTTTTTTCAAAACTTCAGTCTGAAATAACTGAAAATAAAACAAAATTTATATATTGGCATTGCCTAACTGATCACACTTCAACACTAATACTAGCATTTTATAGGAATGAATCAAAGTAGGATTCAAATAAAATAAATAGATTTTTACATAAAAGGTCATCCTTATTCAATAAATCAAAAATCAAACTAGAAAAATTCACTCTTCCACGATTGAATTTAGCCTGAATAAAATATCTGGAAGAAGGAACAGAATCCAGCAAATTAGTAAATCAATATTTCAAAAACACCTATTCAAACACTCTAGTAACTGAAAAATCAACAAATAGTATTAAAAATAAAAAAAGTGAAAAGAATAATCCATTGTTTAGCTTAATTGATAATGATATATGTGAACTTAAAGATTTACAGTCTGGAGAAATATATTGTTGGTATATTATTCCTCGGAGAAATAAAAAGGATACAAATATTGTTGTACTCGTATTGCGGTTTACTGTTATCATCACAGAAGAAAATAATGATCAACTAAAAATGATCAGGAAGGTGACAAAAATAAAAGACTTTTTGTGGCCTGAGAAGATATCCATTGCTGCCATTATCYCAAGAAGATATTTTAGAGGAATTTTTAGTGTCATTRAATTCTATTATTTTCACATTGAGTACTACTGTTTCGTAAAAGAATGGCGCGACTTCAACTACAGTTTTCTATTTTATTTAGATAATCCTGGAGCCAAGTTCTGTGTTAAAGGTTATCCAAATAAGCAATTATTATTTGATGTTAAAATAAGTGTAGTGGATCCTCTTATTGCAGTTCCTAAGGTTAGTGATTATTTTGATGCAAAATCAAACAATAAGTTGGGCTTGAAAAAATTCTTTACAAAATGTTTTATTCATAATATTGAGTCTCTTTACAAAAGCATTTCAGATTCTTTGAAAGAAGCTGAAAATTTCAAATAGGATTATTACGAATATTTCAGAATTCAAGATGAAATGAAAAATAAAGAAAATATTAATAGGTTTGAATTAATTCTAAGATTAAGTTCCATCTAGAACTCAAATTTTGAAAAATATAATAGTGATAATAATAGTTTAGTATCAATAGATTCTTACAATCTAGATGTGACTTATAAATTAGCACAAATTAGAGAAAGACTTAATGATTTTTATTATAAGTTATGGAATTTTGATAATGTTGATTTTAAAAGATTTATACTATTATTTATTACAAAGAATAAGAATATGGAAGATAGTGATTTAATTGAGATATGTGAAACTTATTTAAATAATTATTTAGATGATGAATTTATTCAAATAGCTGATAACAGTAAACATGTATTTCTTGATATCCAAAAGTCAGTTTTTATACATACCGAATTTCATACCGAATTTCATACCCAATTTCCTGAAGACTTGAAATTTAAGTTAAAAAAAGTTGAAGATATTATTTTTTTGTTAAATCTTTATCCCTTTAATACAAGCATTTGTGCTTTTTGTCGTAAAGCTGTTTTTCGGTTGTACGAGCACTTGAAAACCTGTATTAAAAAAAGCAAAATCAGTTTAGCTTTTATAGATGAGTATAAATTACCTTTTCCGTTTGATACTCACGTGCGTCGTTTGGCTCTTAAAACGCTTCACGACAAAAAGCACGAATGCTTATATTAAAGGGATAAGAAGAATTGTGATTATGTTATGAATTATTTTTCAAAAAAGTAAAATTTTAACGGTGCTAAATTAGTTATTATATATAAAAATAAAAGAGAACCATTATCCATTTTTATTCAAAAGTTCAAAATAGGGAAAAAAGCATTTGCGAGTTGATTAAGTGTTGCAGGATTTGAGAAGTGAAGCTAAATAGTGGTAAATAACTTAATAAAATAAAATATAAAAACTTATATGCACATAATATCTAAGTTGTTTAAGCTCCTATTCAAGAAGTCTTGGATTTTGTTTCCTTGAGGAGAAAGCAAAAAGTTATTTTGGTGTATTTACATACAAAGAATTAAGGGAGCGTTTAAGGGTAAACCGTCGTGAAATGATTAGTAGGATTTGGACGTTCTACGAGGGTAATGTCATAGATTCTGGGACACAATGAGTGAAATGCCCCTTAATTCCTGAAATCTAAACATGCAATAGCAATGGTAAACCTACTTTATAATCGATTGGTTAAAGGAACATAAACATAATTTGAGTTCAGTTAAAATTAAGAATCAGATAGACAAACTTGAAATACTCTGGAAAGTAATGCTATCAACAGCAATCTCTGCCATAGCAAACCAAGAAATATTTTATTTTTAAACTCAATGTTATGAGACATAATAAAAGTATAAAATAATATCGTCTTTAACACATAAATTGTTGAGATAGTGTTGCAGCTTGGAAGCAATAAAAGGTTTGGAAACGTATCCCTAGATTCATAATTATGCTTGACGGGGAAACGTTTAATAATTCAAATATTTTAATATTGTACAGAAACTTGAACCAAATTGTTATTTGTCCTGGAAAGGAAACACTAACTTTTTCAAAATTGATAATTGTATTGATTAACGCAGCATTATAAATGAAACTATTCTAAAGTAAATATTGATTGTCTCCGTGTAGCTCATCTATGAAATAAACCAAATCAAAGATAACCTTTGCACCTGTTGTAGCAACCATAGTTTAAGCTTACTGAGATAAAGGCTGGGTGGGTATAACAGTTAATGCATTCCCGGTACTACATTAATGCGGTGTGTTAAGACATTGCCTGTAGAATTATTGGTAGCCCCACAAGCATTGTTGTAAGGATCAATTGTTTTTCCATTCAGTAAGCTAAATGTGTACTTGAAAATTGTTCATGCTTTAAGATATCTGAGACTATATTTACCTCTAGGGAAATCATTTGTTGGTGGGCAAGACATAGGTTTCGTTGGCGCAGGACTAGCACAAGCAATATGGAGACGATTTTGAGCCGCTAATTAGAGTAATGAACAAACGATTGTTAATAAAGAGTCGGATGTTTAACATTAAGCATGATTTTTTGACTCATCAAGATTAAAATAAGGAGACAATCTTGGGGCCGAATCAATAAATTTGAATATTCGTAAGATGCTGGTTGTAATGGCATCAGAAGTGATTTCAATTTCACCATCTGCTGCTGAGGAATCCAACCCTACAAAATTTTCAAACGATGTTACTTTAATTGGTAACTTAGTTTTCTATTTGTCCCCAAATGCTGAAATATCTTTTAGGTTTATCCCGAAAATTATACAATCATTCACATAGATGGCTATTAGTAAACCAGTTGATGATCTAAAACAGCAACTGGTCTTATAGTAGCTGAGTACATTCTAGCTGAAGTAAAATGTTTTTAAAATGAAGGAACAAAGATAAAGGATATTCTCTTAGACCATAAAGAGATTTCTTCAAWTTAACATATTTTGTGTTAAATTCAGCATTAAATTCTTTTGGCGTTCTAAGAAAATAATTGTTTTCTAGAATTGGAGCATGAAGGAATGCTGTTGATATATCAAGTGTTTTAATCTTAARCCTGTAATGTGCAGCAAATGATAGGAGAATTCTAAAATGATCCTTATTCAAAACAGGACTACTGAATTGAAATTTTGATAGTGTTGGATCATCAAACTTTTCGAATTGTCCATATACAACAAGTCTTGCTTTATGCTTAAGATYTAAAGTAATATTATCAACTTTAATATTAAATATCCATCYTGYAGCAAATACCTTTGCATTCTTTGGTAAGGAATCARTGCCTTCAAASACATCAAATTGTATAATTTGATTCTTTTCAATGTTTATAGCATCTTCCMAAGAATGATATTGGATTGCATGTGCATAAGATTTRGGAATATAACTGATCATGAGATAAATTAATTTCCAAATCTGAATTTGATGGTGTAAGAAATTTATCGTCTGAATGACTGTTCTTGGAGTCAACTTTTGTTTCAATAGTAGTTGGTTGAGAAACAAGTGTTTGATATATTGGAATTGTTGCCGAGTCAGGATTTGTAGCTTTGACAATAATTGAGAAAACTTTATTAACAACATTAAAAGAATCAAGTTCTCTAATATCTGTAACAGTTGCAATTGAATCAAATAAAAAAGTTGTAGTTGCTTTAGCAACTTTATAAGTACATGGGTACTGATTATATCCAAGAAATAATCCATATTCTAAAATATTTGTGTTATATCTATACAATAAATCAGATCCAAATAGACGAAAGGTAAGCTTATTTGGCTGTCTCTCATAAAAAACAAATAAAGGAATCTCAGTAGATGAGGAATGAATTTGCCTGTTTAGTAAAACACAAGCAAATTCTGTAGCTTTATTAAATAGATGTTCCTGATAAACAGAAGGATGATGCGATAAAATTTTCGATGTCATAGATTTAACGTTTCTAATACCTGATTCCGATCTACCGTTATGAAAAGATGCATATCCATCTGGTAGTCCAATCACTGTATTGTATTTAGATTTTTTGTACTCTATTTCATTATCAATTTGTAATTCAGGTTCAGGTAAATTTAATCTAGTGCACCATTTTGAAATAAATTTATCTATTTCAGGGCTAACAGAAGCCTTGTCATTCACAGTAAATGCAGTTGTGAATCTACTGTAATCATCCATTAAAATAACTTGGTATTTGCCATAGTTTTATCCGGTGATATATGAATGTACAAATTGCAGCTTTCTGACTGTTAGTTCAGGTGGCAAAGTTGTAGTATGCGAATTATTTTGCACATTAATTAATTTGCTAATTTGACACAGTTCAATTTTGAACTGTTCATCTTTGGTTAATTTGTATTGTAGCTTAGGTTGTGAATTCTGATTCATTTTACAAATTTACAATTTCGAATTATATAATCAAATGTTTTACTTACTATGTATCAATCAATTAACTCGTGTTGATCGATGATGTAAAAAGAAAACTAAATAAATTATATAAATAAAAAGAGGAAATCCATTACTTTATATAAATTATGGATTCTTACGGGTTATCCGAGAACTATCAAGAATTCTCGGGAATTCCAAAATGTCCCAGGATTCCTTCGCAGAATCGGGGTGGGAATCAAGTTTACGTAGCAAAAAGGGTTGAAAACTTGATTAGAAATCAATTGAAATTGACATTTCAATTTCACCTTAGTAAAACCAATCAGCCCACTTTCCAGTAGGGTTGATAATCACAMTAATTGCTGGGARTAATCTTTAATCCCGAAGCCAGTACTCGGAATAGATCCTTTACRCAACTAGCTTCTCTAGGCTCCTGTTTACTCAGACAATTCGGTATACGCAGTGAGAATTATRCCTTGCCTCACATGAAACTAGGCTTASCMAACTCAACCATCCCGAAGGGGTACCTGCCTGGATCCGAAGGTCCTTTCGGATTTGATATATTTCCGGATAGACGCCAAATCCTAACTCCTCCTTAATTTTCCTAGTACCGAGAGGCTTGGCTTCAATATGCTATTAAAGGTTSTACGASTATGGCTGGTACCAATCACAGGGTTTTTCTACGTTGTCCACTATACCTGATGTAAGCACACATGACCTATGACATGTGACTAGAATCTCACATGATATMCGATTATCTGTGTACCTGGACACAGACTCATGCAAGGTCATGTAAATTAATGTATTCTTGATGCAACTTAATGCAAGTTTATGYTGYAATATGTATGWTTATGCCTAATTGTGGRTCTCTAAGTATAWTTTTTYATMATGTATACATATTGTAGAATASAAGACTCTGTYTGGTCTACTATAGGTATGTCTCTTTTAGAMCTTCAMCAACTATGGTGTTAGTACCAATATATGCYCTAGCATATATAGATCTCTATTATTCCCACATTTAACTATGTTGCTTTTATAATTACATCTGAGGTACAGTGACATGAGGCCCCTTCCATCAGTATATATATGGGCGAATTCCCATAATTGTGAAATTCGTGGATATAATTTCGAATCCATTTCAGCTATTCCATGAAAATTTTGCTTGTATTCCACCCATTATTTGAAGGGTAAAACTAACTTCCAGGTAGTTTCTAAATTTCACTTAACTTTAATGAAATATTTGTTTTGTCACTACCGGAAGCAATGAGTAGAAACCGGGCTCTTGCAATGCCCGCGAACAAATAGTCTTAATTACAGTTATTGTTAAGTTGGCTTGTTCAGTTTAATTACCGTGGTATTACCTGTTGCACAATCTTCCTCTCTTGATGTATAAATACCAGTCGCATCCAAAATAAATATATTTCCTTCCATTATAGTTTCTTGTTTGACCATTTGATTAACTTTTTCAAACCAACGTTTCAGTGCAATCTCATTTGAAGCAAAAAAATGAGGCTCCGCCAAATGACGTTTTTCTTTATTAGAAAAAATAATTTCATTTCTTCTGAATAAGCTGATTATTGACGCACTGCTAAATCAATATATGACCACGATCATTTAAAAAATAATTGAATTGATTTGATAAAATTTACTTTTTGGATTGATAGCTAAATTCGCAAAATTGCTTTAATAATATAAAGTTAATGTTTAGACCAAAACGCCAGCGAGATTGTACTTATTTTACTTTTAATATGATTACTTAAATAATTAATACTGTTGTTCAAATACCTTTTGGTTAAATGATTTCGATCTATTCGATACAGAGCCGCACAATTTTACCTAGACGCATTCCTTGTTCTATTTCAGCTAGCGCTTGTCTCTATTTTATATTTTTTGAATAATTAATTTGATCGTTTTTTAAAGTGACTAATGACATGATCTAGAAATAATTTTTTCAACTTATTGTGTTATAATTTTAAATTGCATTGGCGGATAATTGAGAAACCTAACTATTTTAATTAGGTATTAAAAATTAATATTATGTGAAATGAGTAGTATATTTTAAATTTTGAATTATCTAATGATTGTTATTTTGAAATGTTGACTTTCTTTGTGGGCTATTATTAATTTTGAAAAAATCTAGATGGACACTCGGTTGGGAATCATTTCAAAAGTTAATGATAGTAAATTCAAATGCAGTCTAATTCCCAACTTAACCCAAAGTGGACCATTTCTAAAGTTTTATGCAGGCGCTGGAGCTTGTGTGTAAACTCTAGCGCTCGTTTTAGAAGCATAAACCCAGGAATGTGGGACGCTACATCACAGATTTTTGAAAGATAAATAAAGTAGTTTGGCGTTGGACTAGTCTTTCCAAGTGAATCTCCGACAAACCGAGTCATCAACCGACACCAATACCTTACACATTAGGATATACAAAGACTGCTTAGTAAACAAAGAACCCTTTTCGGAAGAAAATACTGCATGGACGATTTGAACGAAGTACATAACACATTTAGTATATATACAAAAATAATCTACTAAATTCCATAAAACCACAAACTATAAAGCCATTGAGCCAACCCACTGTTACAAAACTTGCTTAAAAATCTTCGCCTGGTTAAGATCAGTTATAGTCATTTATCGAAATATACAAACGAGCTAATTCAAAAAAAAATAATACAAACGTGTTTTCAATTGCTGAAGGAAATATATAAAGTGAAAATACCTAAAGAGTTTTTCGTTTCCTAAAAAAAACCAAGGTCATCCATTGCATGTTATTATTTTTCCTAAGCAGCTGCATTTTTTCACTTCACGTATGACTGGGTAGACAATAGTGAAAAAAATGAAATATGCAATATCGGAATTAGTTTACAGCAATAATAATTTTAACGCAGTTTATATGATTGATATTCACGAGCTAGCGGGCTTAATTACAAAACAAATTTTAGAAATAAATGGAATTAAAATTTTAAATCTTTAACAGATTTGGACAAAGTCGAGTTATTATTTTTTGGCTGTCACGATACAAGGCAAAGTTTAAAACTCATAATATTTACAGAGTTTGAAATTGTTATCAACGCTATTATACAAAAGGTATTTAGGGATAAAAATGTTCGTAATACTTATCACTATGATGTAAAGAAATATCATGAGGTATAGAAAATAATAGTATATACATAAAAAAAGACTAATTAAATAATGATGTATATTACATTCAGATAATGGTACTATATATGACATATAGATAATTCATTATATAGTTACAAAACCCCTGTTGAAATTTAAAAATCAAAACATATTATATGTAAGCAACCGATCATCTAATTTGACTAATCCAAACACAATTTGAATTTCAGATATATCACACAAGTAGGTACTACTACTCGCATTGTAAATTTCAATTCCGAATTCATTTGAAATCTCATTAAGTCGCTTTGATAAATTGATTTTTAAAATCTTTATGTGATAATATAAACAACCCGAGTATTCATCAGAAAAACAAATTATGGAAATGCCATACAAATCAATTATGTTTTTTAAACACTATAGCATTAGTTTTTCCTTCAATACATTTGTTATTTGAATAACAGCATCAGGTAAACGACTTTTATTGTAAAAATTGAATTCAGAAAATCTATCTAGAAAAAATCTTTCGGACTTACTAGAAAACTCACTTTTAATCTCCCTGATTACTGTTTCTCAATTGCTGTAAAATTCATTCTTGGATAATAATTTGAAGTTTAGTAAGGGAATTTTTTTTTTATATAAAATGATAGTTTCTGAGACCCATCAAAAAAAGACAATGCTTTGTTGAATGAATTTGACTTGCTATGAGAAATCTGATTGATAATTTTTAAAAAATGATTAGATCTTTCAACCGCGTTAGTATTAAACTTAAAAGGATTCCGCGAAAATCTTATTTTTGGAACAATTTGCTCGAATAAAATATGACCTGGGAATGTTGAAAATGCTTTGCCTTTATCGTTTTCATTTTTTTGGTCCACGATATATTCTGCTTTCAGCTTTAATAGTAATAAAGTCAAAAACGATAAAGTTTCATTGGTATATTTTTTCATCTCTCTCAAAGAATATTTGACATATTAACACGAAGTATATTACTTTGTTACACTGAATATTGACATCCATTAAAATGGAAGGAAGTAATGCTAATTTTTACTTAATTTCACTACTACTAGGATATTTCAAAATGTTTTTTCAACTTACTGCCATCCAAGTTTTTATCACTGAATCCTTTAATCACTTGGATTTCGTTTATAGAAGCCAGAAAATTTGGGTACTAATATTTGAAACTAGTTAGCGTATTTTCTCCCTATATTACTGAGCAATAAGTGATTTAACTGGACTGCAAAAGCGTGCGGTAATTAATCGTTTGAAAAAGTTTTGATTTTGCCCGTTCTGACCTAATCAGAAAGTCGGGCGGATAACGCGATACGATTTCTACGCTTTCCACCAAAACTTCCCTAACCGATCTTTTCACAAAACATAAACGACATAGGTATGTTGAACCAACTGAATCAATACCAAAAGTTTAATTTATTCAGGCAAATCACCTGAGAAGTTAAGGACAGCTAAAGAATAATTTTGTTCTAGAACAAAAAAATTTTCTAATATTTCTAGCTCTAGCTGAACACGCATATTTAGTTGATCTTTCAAAAATACTTGGAGGTACTGACACTGTATTATCGGCTACGGATTCGATTTGAAATTCATTTTTTAAATTKAGAGCTGTAAGTTTTGGTAACAATTTTCAAATTTTTCATTACTGAAGTTGTTCAAACTTACATCATCAGCTTGATATACAACAAAAATACATTTATTACCACTTTAACAATTATCCTAATCATTATCAATGGTAGCATAATTGAATAACTCATCGTTCTGATAGTCAATATATTCTTTTTCATTTAAGTTTTCCACCCATATTCTAATTAGAAAATAAGCTAGATAGTYATTATTTTGTTGATCAACTATATCTTCATAGTTCATTAATGCCCGTACCCAGTCATCATAAATTAAAAATTGTAATATATTGTTTTTCAAAAGYTGTACTACTAGTAAACTGCATGTTWTGCTACTAGAGTAAAGTGCCGTTTTCATTAATATTGTGTACTCTTCCAATAACAAATTATCGGTCATTTTAAATGCTTGTTCTTTGAGCATGTTGTAAAACTGGTCATAAATCGCMAAATAGGCGTTATGATTTTGAAAGAAAMAACGCACACTTATCTGAAAAATCATATCTCTGTCGAAATTAATGCCAAAATATACATCCTTTTCCATATTGTTAAAATTAAATGTGTTCGAGAGTATCTACCAATTATACAGGTCCGATAATGATAGTGCTAAGCTACTAAACAATGGTCTTGGAGAGGATAATGACACTGATTCGGCATTCGAATGAGCTGCCTGTGGGACATCCAAAACTTTCGGTCAGATCTAGATTGATGACATCTTCTATCAGCATTGATTGGGTGACGTCTGGGAAATCTTTTTAATGTTTTTTACGCACACACCGTCATTCTAAAAGCATTAATTTCTGGATAGGTTTAAAGCTTAGGAATCAGACCCATCACTTACAAAGATTCTTTTGCTTTTTGTTTTGGTGGAATCATCCTTGAGGGACGTAATGCCAACTGCTTCTGCGGTTTATAAGATAGTTAGTGGGGGGTTACCAACTAACTTACATCAACGTTTTCTAAATTAATTGGGAACCAATCGACACTGCCTGAGGAGCTTTCTATTGAAATTACTGCAATTTTATATCTGCTATTAGCGTTGGTTTTTACATGTTGCTTGATGCTTTTAATTACTTGCGTTTATTCAGAAGATTCCTCTTGCGATTCTTTTAGGAAATAAAAATGATTTTTATTCAATACTTTTTGATTAAAGTACTTAGGTGATCAAATAGTAACGCTGATCCTTGTTACGAAATGAGATTGATAACGGACAATAAAATATTAATTGATTCTATAGATGTTATTCAATTTTAGAGTCGATAAGGTCCATTTGGATTTTACGAAACTATTAAGGAGTATATCCACTGGAAATATGTAGGTTCAGTGTCTAATATATATATATATATATAAACGATGCTGGACTTTTTCTTGTATCGGCTTTCGCCGACCGTATATCGGAGTTTTTTCCCATCATTGCATGGACAAAGCATGTAGGGTCGGTGACTAGGTGGAGCATATGAATCAGTGGAATATGAATTCAAAGTCATTAATATCATTGGACGGCTACAAAGGTGGCTAGGAGACACAATTAAGATATATTATCATGTGGATAATATGTCTGTGGTGACAAGTGTGACCAACGAAAACAAGACTTTTGGCAAGAAGCCATTAGACATTAGGGGTGGGAAACTGAAAGATATATTTAACAAGAAGCTAAGAAAATATGACGATCCAATAGAGGATAGGATAAGTAGACGGATTCTGCAAATTTCTGGGACAGAAAATATGGCAAATATTCTAACCAAGCTGGTTACTCTTCACGTAGCATTGAATTTAGGACCAATTATGGTTTTGGAGTCTCAACATACGCTGTCGTTTCCACCTCTACTGCCTAAGCATTCATGATGATATTCAAGGGAAAATAGAAGAAACAATGCTCTATTTTTTTAGTAAGTGCAAACCTCACACAATTCTGTTCACAAGAAGTGGAAAGTTCGTTCGTTAGGAAATTTTTTAGAGAGCTTGTTTACAAATATAAGATCTATATTTTTTAAATTATTTTTTTAAAAACGGTTCTTGGGAACGTTAAAAAAAAGGTGGTGTGTTGGAAATTATAGAGATCTATATATGCTAGGGCATATATTGGTACTAACACCATAGGTGGTGAAGGTTTAAAAGACACGAATCTATTGTAAACGTAAAAGAATTATGTATTATACAATAATGTGTGTACACTATGTATAATTATTCATAGAGATGCATAATTAGGCATAAATCTATATTTTGTTGCATATTGTTGCAGATTGTTGCATTAAGTTGCATGAAGAATACATTAATTTACATGACCTTGCATGCGTTTGTGTACAGGTACACAGATAGTCGGATATCATGTGATATTGTAGTCACATGTCATAGGTCATGTGTGCTTACATCGGGTATAGTCGATAACGTAGAAAAACCCTGTGATTGGTAGCAGCCATAGTCGTACAACCTTTAACGGCATATTAAAGCTAAGCCACTCGGTACGAGGAGTATTAAAGAGGATTTAGGATTTAGCGTCTATCCAGAAATATGTTAAATCCGAAAGACCAATCGGATCCAGSCAGGGACGCCTTCTGGATGGCTAGATTGGCTAAGCCTAGTTTCATGTGAGATAAGGTATAATTCTCACTGCGTATACCGAATTGTCTCGGAGTAAACAGGAGACTAGTGGAGATAGTCCCGTAAGGGATCTATTCCGAGTASGGYTTCGGGATTAAAKWTTATTCMCGGCAATTAGTGCGATTRTCTACCCCACTGGAAAGTGGKCTGMTTGGTTTTACTATGGTAAAATGGAAATGTGAATTTCAATTGATTTCTAATCAAGTTTTCAACCCTTTTTACAACGTAAACTTGATTCCCACCCCTATTATACGAAGGAATCCTGGGACTTTTTGGAATTCCCGAGAATTCTCGCTATTCCTGCGGCACCCCGTAAGAATCCAGAATTAATATAAAGGAATGGATTTCCTCTTTTTTTTCATATAATTTATTTAGTTTTCTTTTTACATCATCGGTCAACACGAGTTAATTGATTAATGCTTAGTAAGTACAATATTTTATAATTAGAAATTCTAAATGTTTAAAATGAACAAGAATCGACAACAATTTATTCTTGCTGCTTTTGTAAGTTACTTGATAATTTCGTGTTCAGRRTTTCCTTCAACAATAAATAATGAGGTGAGTGGWTCAGCAGCTAAGCCAGACATGACATAAAGAAGRTTATTGTTGATGTTGTGGAAACCCATTWGTGCKTCCTGGGATTCYAATTTTCTTAAAAGATGACGAGWAGTGATATTATCAAATGTAGATTCAAAGAATTGGATGAAAGTTTTATCAGCAGCAGCTGATCTCGGCTCTCTAGGATTCATTTGTTTAATAACATAACTGTASTCAGTATTATTATCCGATTCATCAGAACTAATATCAATGACTTCAGTTGCCTCACGAGAATTGGTTTCATCTTCAGCACTTCAGGTTTGCAATTTATATGCGATAACTTTGATGAATGGAGCCAAAGCTATGTGTTTTTGAGAGCACCATGAACGGCCGCATACCCACGGAACCCAAATACACGTGTGACAATAAGCAATAATCTAAATTAATCATAAACCTACGGAAACTGACCAGTAATTGAATTGAACTCGCGATGCCGAATTCTCCACGCTGAGCATTAGAAGCAGGGCTAACCCGCTCAACGATTGTTGAATAGTGAAAAAAAAACACAAATATCAGTCAGGTACTTTGCAGGCCAAATGATAATTACGCACACGAATATTCATTTATATCTTTCTAGTCAGGTGTGTAGGACCAACGTAAGCACATCACAGGACTTATTGCCTGGATATGCTACTGCGTATACGCATATATTTTATTTTTCTATAAATTTTGCTAAATTGTACGCATTCTTATTTATTTTTTAGTGTCAGAGAAGGCAAGTTYAGCAGATTTTCCGTTCCAAAATTGCGCTAACAGGTAGCTCTCATACAAACAAATTTTTGCCACAGTAAAATGGCGCGTTATTTCCAACAGAGTAGTTTAAGGTGCTGTTTTAAAGGAAAAATACATGATCCTACAAGGTTTTTTCTGAAATTTAATTTAATTGTATAACTCTTTATTTTATTTAACGCTATTTTTGATTGATATTGATGTAAAAACTTTTAAATTATGGGTCTGATGATAGTATTTGCTTAGATGTTATGATCTAATGCCTTTTTGTGAAATACTCTTTTTCCGTCAGTTGTAAATTGAAAAAAAAT
>BCKQ01000042.1:0-19971 GCA_001600695.1 Ascoidea asiatica
ATTACTTATCATTTGATTAAATAGGTATTTTTCTACATTTTTAAAATATACTATCAAAACAGCTTATGTATATATACATTTATGATTTTATATTAGTAGTAATTAATCAAAAATTAGTTAGCAAATATCAAACATTTGTTTTCTTTTTTATTTTTTTCATTGTTTCTACTATTTTGATAAACAAAAACAATTATCAACAAATCATTTGTCTAGTTGCAATATTTCTACAATAATTATCATTATTCAACCTACAAATCTTTGTAGAGTTTAAAGTAATATATGTTTTTCAACTAAGCCCATACCGTATAAGATTAGATAGCATTAAAGAATATTTAATACAGTATGGTTCAAACCGAGCTAATCTAAGTAAAAAAACAAATTTTGATGAAATCCTGTAATTACCATTGCTGAAGCGCGGATATTGTCTATATTTTGGGGCACTCTTTTTGAGAGATTTGTTTCTAGTTAAAATATTTGGCTGTTTAGTGCTTGGGAACAAATATAATTACAATTAAAGAAAGAAGAATTAACAGCTTTTTATTCCCATCAATAATTTAGTATTTCTAGGAGGCTTTTTTCATATAATTAAAGAAAAAAATGGAAGAAGATAATCATAAACAGAACTCTGCTCAAGTCTTAAAAAAACCAATGAATTTACTAATAAACCCACCTTTTATATCAAATTCTCCAAATACTTTTTTGAATTATAAATTATTATCACTCAAATATCAAAGAAAGAGTCAGAAGAACGAAGAACTTAAGAATAGTTTGAAAAAAGAATCAATATACGTCTCCAACTCGTGTTTGGGTTTAATAGATTATTGCAAGCATACCACAGATTATATGTTGACTGGTTGGGGATCTTTACCTGAAGAAAGCAATCCATTTCTTGCAGGTTATAAGAGATCAGGAAGAAACATCAACAGAAATAATAGCAACGATGGTTGCTGTTCAATTGTATGACAAACAAAATTACAAATAAAATATTTAACTTTCAAAAATCCAATAGTAAATACAAATTGTATGTATTTACACAGTATATACAGCATACAGAGCGATTATCAATAAATGAAATTAATATTTATTTTACCAATTCAATCACTGTAATCATTTTATGATAATCCTGTTCACTATTTCTAGTTACTTCTTAGGTTCATTATCTTTGTTTGTTTGTTTTCTTCCAAGTTTCCTAGAAAGCAAGATACCAATTTTAATCCTTTTTGTAACCACTTTTTGAAAATTTCAGATTCTTTATTGAAAGAACTGCTAGACTGTTTAAGTTTAAAAAAAAAGATTTTCCGTTTTTGTTGAATGACTTTATCCTCCTTTCACTGTAATTTTCAATTTTTATGGTTTGAGGATTAATTCAATTTATAGGCAAGCTAAAGCTAATTTTCTGAAATATATAAAATTTTTCTAAAATAATCAATGAAGATTTCCAATGCAGAATTACTATTTTTTAATAACTGCAAAATAATTCAGTTGCGAACCGAAGATTCTTTTTTCTTTAAGCAGGATTTCCAATTGTTTTAGTAGTAATTATTTTGAGTTTCTCTGGTATAAATGACTTTATTTTTTCCAAATCATTTATCCTATGGTCAATTCCCATTAAATTTTGAAATTTTGAAATTTTGAATTAGAATTAGTAGTAATGGGATAATCCTTTTCTCCAAGTCTTTCCATTACAAAGCAATTTTCTTCTTTTTTCTGCGAATTTATCTGTCTTATTTTCCTTTCATCTGGCGAACATGTGATATAATATTTGGCTATTACTTCCATATTATGTTTAGCTTTGTCTAAAACCTTTTCCGAATGCTTATAAATGGTTTTCAATAATAGCGAATCAAAATTTCTACTTAAAAACTTGAAATAATTTGGAGAAAAATAAGCAAGATCTTTTCTTATATCTCTTCGTTTTTTATGATAATAGAAAGTGATCATTTTGTTAATTGCAGTCCTTTACAAAGCCTGATATTTTTAATTAGATTTTTATCGACTAAATAATTTAATATAGAGAAATATGCACTAACCAGCAACGGGTCAACACTTCTAAGTAGAAAAAATGCTTTAAGATTTTTATTTTCTTTTGAAAGAGATATAATTATTAAGTTGAACTCATCGGCTTTTAACATCTTATAGTCCTTAAATATTTTTGTGAAAGCTTTTTCAACTGCTTCTTGATTTTCGATTTCAAGACAAAATTTTAAAAGACTGAATAAAAAGTTTCTATTAGTTTGAAATCTTGATCCTGTGATTTTAGTAGTAGATACTCTTTTTAATGCCCAATTAAAAAGTTTTAAAATTGGAATGACAAAACAATTTCCTACAATAGTATGAATAATTCTTATATTGTTTAACAATGAATCAGGAAGTGAGCTTTTATTTTTAGAGATAGATTATTGAAATTCTTGTGTTTGCTGAAGTATCTTATGATATTTACAAATAAATCAACGTCATTTTTATTACAGCTAAATTTTGTGAAAAAATGTTTCTGATTGATTTATATACTGTATAAGACAAACTGCAGCTGAACTGTTATGTTTAATTTTTTCATAGTTAAATTACAAAACTGTATCATTGAAATTTTAAATTCTGAGTAATTGAATCTTTGCARTTCTTCAATTAAATAAAATTTAGAGGATTCTTTGACCAAATTTTTGTACTTGTCAGTTGTTTCTTCATTGAGATTATTGAATATTAAAGCAAAATTTTTTAGATATATACATGGGTGGTTGAGATTTTTAAAACATCATGATCAGTAAGGGAGTTTTTAGAAAAGATAGTATAATTAAACGAAAAAGAGTCCACCTATTGAGCTTTATCCACAATGAGTAATGATTGCCTTTTAATTAATTTAATCTTGAAAACTCTTATAAGTTTGATAATTATATTAAGTTGTAACTAATTTTAGACTGCACCATGAATTGATAAGGAATTAAGTAGTATAGTCAAGGTTGATTGTGATATTGTTGATACAGAGCTCAGTGTGCTATAAGATGTTTTGTAATAATTGACTTTAGTTAATTTAACATCAAGATAATCTTTATAATAATATTTTAAAAATTCAAAAGAGAACCCCGCAGCTTAAGTTAGTCTATTCTAATATTATTGCTAAACAAATTAAAAAATATAAAAAAAAAATTGTGTTGAAAGTTTATGTGTATGAGCTTAAATATATGCACTCTCTATCACTTGAAGTATAATTTATTGATTCTGAACTTTTGAAATAAAATTAAAGGCTGATAATTGAGTAGTTTTATCAGCTAATTTTATCAGCTAATTTTATGATAATTATATCATCATTGTTCGCATCATCATTAAATTGTTTTATTGAATTATAAAACTTTTTTCAATATTAAGATAATAAAATATTATAGAGAAAATTTAAATTGAAGTTACTATATTTGATAAGATTAAGTAATAATAATTGAGCCGGAGCAAAGATATAATTCTTAATGCTATAAAAAAAGATATAAAAACAAAAAGTTTCAATATTAGAATCCAAAGAAATTTTTCGATAGATTGAAAATATATTTTGGAAATAATTACCATACACTTTTTTATCTTTCAAATACTTAGATAAGTCGAGCATTACTGTAATTTCTGAAAATTAGAACTCTTTCCTCAAATGTTTTAACTTTAAATGAAAGGTTAAATATACAGTATTACTGACTTTATTTGAAGCTCTTGAACAGAAAGCTTGTACTCCATTGGATTTATGTTTTTTTTTATATCTTTATGAGGGATAATTAGCAAGCTGTTGATTTTTTGGATTTTTAGATTGATGTTGTTAGTTACTTAGCTCCATGTAAGCAATATGTTAGGGGTTAGGGCAACCATTGACTAACTATTCAATTCTTTCTGAAATTAAAAAAGTTTATAAACGATACTTCTGATTTCAATTCAGATTTTGCTAAAGCTTTAATTAAGAATATTTCTTCAAATGATCACAATAATAACATAAAAACTGATGCTAGTTTGGAAACCCCGGTGAAAAATTCAAAGCAAAAAAATATGACAACAATATCTCCAGAAATCTTAGAACAAATTCTTTCTGATGATGATGTTAAACTCACTAATAATAAAGTAACTAGAGATGACTTTAGGCTATTTTCAAGAAGAATTTTATCAACTTATTTAATAGATAGTTCAGAAAAAAGTCAATAATACCTGAAAGAATAATAASATCCATACATCATTCATCAGAAGTTCCAGGCAGGGATGCTCCCAAAAATTTTGTTGAAGCTAGAGATTATGTATTTCAAACTATGAAACTGTAGGCATTTCCTAATTTTCTAAAATATGTTGTTCTACATAATATAACTGCAAAACCATATAATTTCAGACTTATTATAGGAACCTTATTTTGGATTCGGAGGCTTTTGAATTGGCTATACATTGATATCTTTAGGTTATCGGCCTACTCAATCAAGGCCTTTTGCTACAATAACACTTTCCTTTGCTTCATATGTTATATTAAGTGCAATATTTCGTATTGATCCATTACTAGGTATTTCAAAATATTTTGAAGTTGCTAAACTTACTATCAGTATAATAACCGTGATGAGATTGGAGAGAAGCATTATATGCCTCACATCAATGGGGTTTGCTCAAGACATTAGGGTTTAATGAAGGTAGAGGAATATTATGTCGGAAATTATTGCTAAAAAGAGCAGTTTAAGTCAGAATATTGGTATGTTTTTTGGTTTCAGCCTTTTCACTTYTTTTTTCATTAGTGCCAGGGCATCGGCATTAAGACTTCATTTTTAATATAATTTGGTTTTTCTTTCTAAAAAAAAACTTAATTTTAGCTATTTTTTGATTTTTGCATTACTTTCTTTATTGGACATATTGAAGAACTGCTTATTATTTTTTCTAGCTTAAATTTTGTTCTTTAGTAGTTTTTGTGACTTAATTTTTTTAATTCAGTATTTTCAATCATATTTGTTTTTACTCTTTGCCGCCTTAGGTTGTTTCAACTTTATTTGAAGGAGATTAATAAGTTTTTAATACAAAATGAGTTTATTTCATAATAGCCACTATTTTATCATTATAATCAATTCCCAGCCCTTAATTCTCCTATATAATTAATTGCAGAACCAGCTTTGAAAAAATTGATTTGATCAGCAGACATTGAATGTTTACAGTCTATTATAAAGTTTTCACCAGAAGCTTTAGTTACTTTAACTTGAATTATTCCACCATTATTTCCGTTTTTCGCAATCATATCTAATAAATTTATAGTCTTTAAGGAATCACCATGAGAAATTTTATCATAATCACTCTCATTTTTGAAAGTCAATGGTAATATTCCTTGTTTTTTCAAATTGGTTTCATGAATTCTAGCAAATGATTTAACAAGAATTATCTTTCCGCCTAAAAATCTTGGTGACAAAGCAGCATGCTCTCTTGCAGAACCTTCACCATAATTATGCTCTCCTACAACACACCATGGTTTACCATCTGATTTCCATTTAATCATTAGACCTGGAATTGAATATTTTTTGCCATCAATATCATACGCAGTATTAACTTCTCCTGTTTCTTTGATTATAGCGCCAATTAAAGTATTATTGGAGATATTTTCTAAATGTCCTTTATACTTAAGCCATACTCCTGCAGCAGAGATATGATCAGTTGTACATTTACCTTCAATTTTCATTAAAACTCCTACCTTCAATTCCTTTTTATCCCATTTATCAAAAGGTGCTAATAATTGTAAACGATTTGAATCAGGAGAAACAGCAATAGAAATATTAGAGTTTGGAATTGGATTAGCCACAGGGTAGAAATCTTTGTTACCCTTTGKAAATCCATTTTTAGGCARGTCAACACCTTCAGGGTTTTGAAACTTGAATTGTTTACCATCATTTGTTTCTATTGAATCAGTTACGGGATTAAATCCCATTTCCCCTGAATAAATTGAAGCTGTAACAATTTCTGGAGATGTTAAAAAATTCATTGTATTTCTATTACCATCATTTCTAGCCTTGAAATTTCTATTAAATGAAGTGAAAATTGAGTTTGATTGAGAAGAAGTTTTAGGAATGTCTTCTCTATTCCACCGACCAATACAAGGGCCACAGGCATTTGCCAAGACTATGGCCCCATTTTTTTGAAATAGATCAATAACTCCATCTCTTTCTAATGTAGCTCTAATTTGTTCAGACTCAGGAGTAATGAAGAAAGGAATCTTTGGCTTCAAGCCAGCTTCAGCTGCTTGCGAAATTATTGACACAACCCTAGTCATATCCTGATAAGAAGAGTTAGTACATGATCCAATGAGACCTGCAGATATTTTTTCTGGCCATTGATTTTCTTTAGTTGCAGTTTTAAATTTGCTAACTGGAGTTGATAGATCATGTGTAAACGGACCATTGATATGTGGCTCTAATTGATCTAGGCTAATCTCCACGATTTTATCATATTGAGCATCTTTATCAGGTTGTAAAAAACCATACTCTTTATTTATTTGAGTAGCCAAGTCACCAATTGGGTTTCTACCGGTTGCAGCTAAATAATCATAATGAGCAATTTCTTGATATGGAAAAAGTGAAGTTGTAGCACCCATTTCAGCACCCATATTACAGATTGGAGCCATACCTGTGCAAGATAATGTTTTAACACCTTCGCCGAAATATTCAATTATATGATTGGTACCACCTCTTACAGTTAAAAGACCAGTTAAGTGAGTAATAATATCTTTTGGAGAAGATCAACCATTTAATTTTCCATTTAATTTAACTCCAAGAATTTTTGGAGCTTTCAACTCCCACGGAGTTCCTGTTAAGGCATCCACAGCATCAGCACCTCCTACCCCAATTGCAATGGCTCCCAAACCACCTGCATTTGGAGTATGAGAATCTGTTCCTAGCATCATTAAACCAGGAGCCGAGAAATTTTCCAAGACTATTTGATGAATTATACCAGAACCTGGAGTCCAAAATTGTATACCATATTTTTCTCCACAGCTTTTTAAAAAATCAAATACTTCTTTATTCGTTTCAATTGAAGATGGTAAATCTATATCAGCACCATCCTTTCCAACAATCAAATGATCACAATGAATTGAAGCGGGCACCATAGTTTTAGAGAGACCGCATGTCATAAATTGTAAAAGAGCCATTTGTGCAGAAGCATCTTGCATTGCAACTCTATCTGGATTTAATTTTAAATATTGTTCACCTCTAATTGAATTAAGATTACCATTGAAAGAAGAAAGTGAATCTTCAGGATCAACTAAATGAGAGTATAAAATTTTTTCAGCAAGTGTTAATTTAGCTTCACCTAAAATTTAACGGACATTTTTCAAATTTTGAATTAATTTTGTATATGGAGGTGTTCTTATTTTTAAATTATCTGGAATTTGTACATTATTAGAAACGGAAGCAAAATATCTTCTATCTAAATGTTGAGAAACTCTTAATYTTATAGATCWAGAAATCATTCTCAATATTTTCATATAAGAATATTAAAATGTGATAAATTTATTAATTATAATGATCACTGAATCTTTAAGCTTCAATTTAATCAATCTAAATTTTCAACTTGATATTCAGAAAATATGATAAACTTAAAAAGAAATATGGACTGGTAGACTGTTTGGGCATAATACTTTTTCGACAATTCTGGTCAATAATATTGATTTTATTAGTCATTTCGGTATGATGAAAAGTTCGAAGCCAAAAAGGAAGTGAAAAAAAAATATGAAGGCAACCCACCCGAAACCCGTGATGTTTTCGGAGATAGCCGAATTGAATTATTTRAATAGTTGTTGATAAACTATTTTAGCTATTTTTCAAAATTAATGAATCTTTTTTGTTGAAGTGAAAGAGATAAATGGTATTAGTAGAAATTTTTTGAGGTATTTGTATTTGAGAATAAATTATACTTGTAATAGTGATGTGCATTTTTGAAAAAGTAGAACAAGAAAAAAAATATTAGAGAAACTCATGAATTAAAAGATATTACTCATCCAAAGAACAAATTATACATATATGATTGCTGATAAATAATTTTTGATATCTTCTATTAAAATGTAATAAAACAGTTTATTCAGGAAATAGCTTTCGACTTCTCTTCAGAACCAATTCGTTCAAAGAATGGCCTTCTTTTCGACCAATTCTCTTCTCATATGAATAATAAGAAAGAATACCAACAGTGATTGAAAATATAGGATCAAGAGATCTTCAAAACAGTAAAATTAAAAACTCGTTAATTTTCAGAACCTCGTGAAGAAAAAAAATTAAAATAGAATGAAGAATCCATACCTTGAGATCATATAAGGATAGGGAGGCATTGTTGTTGTAATAGCTATTGTAATTATGGTTTTTATTCTCAGCGTTAATATATCCGWGAAATTTAGGCCTTTTATAAGTGGTGATATTTTATGACTTCTATGGAGAAATAGGCGTTAAARTACTATCTTTTTCTTATTCTTGTTCTGAAGCATCTCCTTCTACAACACCAATAACAATAACAATATTGCAAATTGGAGATTCTTATATTCTTTGACATGCTTTGCTATTGTGGAGTAGACCCGGTCCGTATATCACATGTATATTTGCTAACCGCTTGGAATGAATACTTGTAACGTAAGAAACTTTCAAAGATATTACTGTAATCGTTCAGTTGATTTTTTTAGAATATAAACCTAGCAGTAACTATCATTTCATTATTCTCATTGACTTAAATCCGGCTTCTTATACGTCCTTAAATAACTACTTTGTTTGCTTCTATTCTTTCAAAGTGAATCGAAAGACAATCCATTTAAATATCTATTACTATTAGTTTTTATATATTCTTATCAGTGTTGCAATGGTATGTTTATGTAATTTTCTGATTTTATTTCTATTAACTAATAAGCAAATTATTTAAAAGTTCTTTGAACTAACTTACAGTAAATTAATTAAATACGTTTAATTAGTCTGATGAAGCTTTTGATTCTTCTTTAGATTTATTGAAAAGATTGGATCCTAAAAATATTTCAGAAAATTTGATTAAAATTTGTCAAATTTCTCCATCATTATCAGAAGATCTATTATCATCTGTTGACGTTCCTTTAGAAGTCAAAAAATGTATAAAATCTGGAAAAGAATATTTAGCATGTGACTATAATAGAGATGGTGATTCTTATAGATCTCCTTGGTCAAATGAATTTTATCCAAAATTACCTTTAGATGTAGAAGAAAATGCTCCAAAACCTTCCTCAGAATTACGTAAACTTGAAATTTTTGCTAATAAATCTTTCGATATATATAGAGATTTATATTATGAAGGTGGAATTTCAAGCGTTTATCTTTGGGATCAAGATGATGAAGAAAATGAATCTGAATCAAATTCTGATTCAATTGGAGATTTTGCTGGTGCTATATTATTAAAAAAACAACTTGAATCTTCTTTAAGTTCTTGGGATAGTATTCACGTAGTTGAAGTGATACCTAGACATACTTCTGCAATTTATAAACTAACTTCAACTATTATATTAGATTTGCAAGATGATAATAATAGTAATAATAATAATAATAATGATGATACTGATCTCAAACTTAATTTAAGTGGAAATTTAACCAGGCAGACTGAAAGGGAAATGAATATTCATGATAACTCTTCTCATATATCAAATATAGGTACCCTTGTGGAAGATGTCGAATCAAAACTCAGAAATATGTTACAAGAAGTATATTTTGGTAAAACAAAAGATATTATTAGTGAATTAAGATCTCCTGGAAGACTTTCCGTTCTTAACGCTGAAAAGAAAGTTCATTCTGAAATGATTAAAGAACTTATGTGATTGTGGATTGAGATTAATAATCATTGTCAAAATAATAATAACAATAATAATAATAATTATGATTTTCAATATATTGATTGATAGAATAAATGAAGCTTATTTTAACTTTCCCTTTATAAAACAATTTTTCTTCCCACGAGAAGGTGTAGGGTAACTGTTTTTTTCCGCTTTSGAGCTCGAAAACTCGACTATCAAAAGGTTAGTCACTCTTTCCATCAATAATGCTCCCATTGCCTTTTCATGATTGATTGATCTAAGTTAATTATGTTACATCGGTGGTTAAAATCATAATTCCCAACTTTTCAATACTCGCTAATGAAATCATAAGTAAGATTCTTATAATTACTTCTTCCTATTGAAAAATATCATTTTCACTATATTAAAATCAAAAATTGTCGATAGATTTTTTTTTCATTGTTTTATCTTCCAAGTATTTAACCAAAAATGACAATATCCAAAAATTTTGAAATAAAAGTTCCTGCTTCTTCTGCAAATATTGGCCCTGGGTTTGATGTTTTAGGAATTGGTTTAAATCTTTTTCTTGTATTAACTGTAAAAGTTGATTCTTCAATTTCGAAAAAAGACAAATCTGATTTTCATAACTGTTTAATAACTTACGAAGGAGAAGGAGAGAATGAAGTTCCTTTAGATTCTGATGAAAATTTAATTACAAGAACTGCCTTGTATGTTTTACGTTGTCATGATATTAGAAATTTTCCAATTGGTACTTATATTCATGTTAATAATCCTATACCTTTAGGAAGAGGATTAGGGTCTTCTGGTGCTGCTGTTGTATCTGGTGTTTTATTAGCAAATAAGCTTGGGAATCTTAATCTTTCAAAAGAAAGATGTCTTGATTTTTGTTTAATGATCGAAAGACATCCTGATAATGTAACGGCTGCTATGATGGGAGGATTTGTGGGTTCTTTTTTAAGAGACCTTTCTGCAACTGAATTAGAAAGAAAAGAAATTCCATTAGCTGAAGTTTTACCTCAACCTGCTGGCGGTATTGATACTGGGTTAGTTCCACCAATACCTCCTTATAATATAGGTCAACATATTAAATATAACTGGTCAAAAAAAGTACAATGTATAGCTATAATTCCGGATTTCGAATTATCCACTGCAAAATCAAGAGAAGTTTTACCAAATGCTTATACAAGAAGTGATTTAGTTTTTAATCTTCAAAGAATTGCTGTATTAACTACAGCTTTAACTTTAGAAAATCCAAATCCTGAAATGATATATTCTGCTATGCAAGATAAAATTCATCAACCTTATAGAAAAACTTTAATTCCAGGATTATCCGAGATTTTGAACAGTATGAATCCGAAAACTTATCCAGGCCTATTAGGTATTTGTTTAAGCGGTGCTGGACCAACAATATTAGCTTTAGCTACAGAAAATTTTGAATATATTGCTCAAGAAATCATTAATACTTTTGAAAAAAATGATATAAAATGTTCCTGGAAATTACTTCAACCTGCTTTTGAAGGAGCGGTTATTACTGAGCTCAATCTAAAATAATGATATTTTTTTTTGAGCAATCATTGATTATTATAATTTATATACTCTGCATATTTTAGATACATGATCCTAAAATAGTCAATATTATTCAGTTTAAGTATAATGATCCAGCTGATACAATATCTCTATGAACTAATTCTAATGACTTTTCAAACTTTTCTTCCAATTGACTATTTCCAATAGTTTTAGAGGCATCAACCATTTGTTTAATCATTTCTTCTAATCTTTTAAACATTCTTATTAAACTTCCTTCATAAACATCTGTCATCTTGCAAATCTGTGTAAAAGTAGATCCCTTACACCAGGCAAATACAACTTCCATTAATTCAAATCTAAAAGATTCAACATAATCAGTAGGGGTGATTTCAATTTTTGAATCACGACAAATTTTAGCTATCTTCACAGCCATATCTTGCATTTCCTTTAAAGGTTCTGATAATTCCGRTTTTAACTTAGGGGCTTCGTTAGATCTTTCTTGAAAAACAAAACATGAAAGTAATGAAGCACACTGCTCAGAAGAAAGTTCATTAAAAGTACCATTAAATAAAAGTTCGGTTAAGAGCAATTCATCTCCTGTTGAAATTTCACATGCAACGCGGCCTTTTAATTCAATAATATCATCCTGTGTAGAAAATCCCAATCTTCTAAGCACTCTTTTTCTATTTTTTAAATCATCCAATTGAACGACGGCATTTGCTTTCAATATTTTTGAATTTAATTCTTTTATATTATTTTGTAAAGCCATCTTTTTAGTATATTTTTGATACATATCTTCTAAAAGTGGAGAAGTTGATAATGGACTAGAAGACAATTTACTTTCTAATATCTCAATTTTTTTAATCAGTTTCAAAAATCCTTCATCTTTAATTTTCATATTTTTAACAGGATCTAAAAGAGGAATTCCATCAGGAAATCTTCTGTGTACTTCACCTATGCTTTTTCCAATACTTTGCTTTTGTAATCGATCCATAGTTTTAGGCATATATAATCTTAAATTACCAATAGATTTAATTGATTTCAAAGTAATTGTTATAACTTCCGCTTTCGACATTTCATCCTTTTTGGCAGGTCTAATTCCTACAGCTAAATCAGGGGAAAACCATTTGATCAAGTTAGAAGGTGCATCAATAAACATTGTAGCGACAAGAACTTCAACAAGATATGCTTCATGATCTGGATAAATTTCACCCGGCCTTTTCTTGCTTTTTCTTTTATTAAACTTGATAACGGTTCCCCATCCATAATAATCGTCATTTACCTGTATTTCAATTAATCTTCCAGGTTGTAAGTAAGGAAGAGAATTAGAAGGATGAGTTATAATTTCTCGTATTTCTTCATTATAAATATCAACTTGTTTTCTAATTTCATAATACTGTTTAATTTCTTCTTCATTTTCAATTTTAGTTTCAGATTCTTCTTTAGTAAAAGTAGCAACAGCTTGTTCCAACTTAGGAATATAGGATGTATTTTGAAATTGGTAGAATGAACTTTCTAACATAAATTCTGGTGATATACCTTCTACCCTCATAAGATTTAGAATCATATTATAACCTAAATGAAAAGCAGAATCAAGTCTATCAGCTACACCTTTGACCATTCCTTTTGCAATTTGAGGTTCCATTTTTTCATCAATCATCATAATTACGATACCTCTATCATCGATACCACGACGGCCAGCTCTTCCCGACATTTGAATATATTCACCACCTGATACCCATCTAAAACCTTTACCATCCCATTTTCGAACATTAGTGAAAACAACAGTCTTTGCAGGCATATTTAAACCAATAGAAAAAGTTTCAGTTGCAAACAAGACCTTTAACAAGCCTTCCTGAAACAATATTTCAATAATTTCTTTTAAAATAGGTAGTAATCCGGAATGATGAATACCAATTCCTCGCCTTAATAAAGGTAATAAATTTTCTATCTGAGGTAATTGCCTATCAGCTTCTGGTAATACATTCACAGCATTGGTGAAAATTTTCGTTAGCATTTCTTTTTCTTCTTCAGAATTAAAGTTTAATTTAGACATTTTCAATGCCAACGATTCGCAATCTTTTTTTGAAAACGAAAATACAATAACAGGGTTATATTTTTTAATCCATATCATTTTAACAATTTTATAAATATCAGCACGATTCCCTTGAACACCACCTTTATAGGTTTGACCCTTTTTAGCTCCTGAGAAATTAGCACTATTTGGATCATCYCCGRATTTATCTCCGATTGCAGACATGGCTTTTTGAAAGTTTTCTTCTCTGAAAGTTCCCTTTTCATCAACAACTAAATGTATTCCATCACCACCWGCTGGAAAAAGGTAATGTTGTAAAGGCGTTGGTCTATAATCGGTATATACAACATGGCATGGTTGCTTGTGTATTTTTGAAATCCATTTTGTAAATTCTCTTGCATTAGGAATTGTAGCAGAAAGAAAAACATAATGAACTTTATCTGGCAAAAGAATTATTGTTTCTTCCCAAACTACACCTCTTGATTTATCTCTCATATAATGAACCTCGTCAAATATAACCCATGCTACTTCTCTCATAATTTCCGAACCTCTATAAAGCATAGATCTTAAAATTTCAGTGGTCATAACAAGACAACCAGCATCTGGATTAATAGTCACATCACCAGTCATTAAACCAACATCAATGAATTCTGCTGACAATTCTCTATATTTTTGATTTGATAAAGCTTTTATTGGAGAAGTATAAATTACTCTCTGTTTATCTCTTAAAGATTTGGCAATAGCATATTCCGCTACTACTGTTTTCCCGGCAGAGGTATGAGCAGAAACTAATACAGATTCGTTTGCTTCAATACAAGAAATAGCATCTTTTTGAAAAGCATCTAGTACAAAAGGATATTCCTTAGCAGGTTTGGATATCTCGACTCTAGGAATTGCGTCGGTCACAATGATAGTAGAATCGTCTAGTTTAATTCTTTTAACATCGTCTTCTTCTTCTTCTTCTATTTTATGTTTCTTTTCACTTAGCTTTTCGGAATTCATTTTCAAGAAGAAATCAATTGATAAATGAACCCTTTAAATGCTTACGCCCAAAATGTATAGAGAAGATTATAATCCCAACACAAATAAGCTAAAAATTTTCGAAAAAAAAAATATAATCGAAAAAAATATTTCAGTCAGGTGCTCGACCCGTTTCGGACATTCACCTTAAATTACTCAATTTACCGGTGTTGATGAGATAACACTCTGCCTAGCTGCTGAATAAATTACCTCTACAAATGGTATACTACATAAATGAATATCGATTCTCCAAAATTATCAGTTGCATTGATATCCAAAATGTTCATTTATCCTGAGATCCTACTAAATTTTTATACCCAGATAAAAAAAMAAAAAAATTAYCTGGTTAATTCAAATTCCAGATGAACAAGTTAACAAAATTCATGAAAGATTAATGATTCCTCAAAAGGAATACAATCTGGGTGGATGTGATGATTGCCTGTATTATCTGAGCCCAAAGAATAAAGTATTTCGAAGCATCATTTTTCAATAACAGTATATCATTCAAAAAATCCATCTAATATCATCGCTGTACCTGATTTCAAACTAACTATCTTAGGAAGGTGTCCAGTATTTGTAAATAATAAAGAATACAATTTTTACAATTTTCGAAATAAACAAAAAAACACAATAAATCTCATAAATATAATATTTAGTTGATCGAATTCAACTACAGATGAAGAAAATAGAAATATAATTGATATAAAAATTCTACTACTAAAAAAAAAGGCTCTTATAAATTCAAATTGATTTGGAGGCGAAGTATTTTGACTTACCCAAAATACGAGGAAGCGAAACAGTTTTTTGAACAACAAATTTACCCATATATCATGACTACAAATTTTGATCCTTTAACGAACTATCCATTGAATTTTTCTAAACTCTCCTTTCAACTAATGATTATTTTATAAGGCAAGTTCTAGTTATTAATAAGGGATTTATTAGGACTAAAACTAATTTGATTAAAACAAAACTAAGAATTTTTTCTGATATTTTAAAATAAATTGCAATTACGCTCGGAAGAACAATATAAAAATAAAAACAACCTCGAATTACCAGATAAAATAAATAGTGACTCAAAGATTAAAAGAACATATAAAAGAAATTATTCTGTGGGTAATTGCGGTTTTAAAGTTTATGATCTTAGTTTATTGGAGTATGATTTCGAAAATGTTTTTCTGATTGTCCGCAGCCTTTGGAAAATAAATTATATAATTAAAATCCAAAAAGAGTGAATCTTCTTAAAAGTTGTAACTTTGTTTTAAACAGCAAACGTCAATTTGAATATTCAAGCCACTAATTGAAATTCTTGGTGGTAATTCTTTTTTATTTGATTTACTCTGATTTAATTTAAATGTTGATAAGCAGTTAAACTATTCAAGAATTTTATAAATAAAAATTTAATAAGTCTTTCTCTTATAATTGTTACGTATCACTCGTTAAAAGATACTCATTATKATATATTTCAGACTGAGGAAATTTGAAAAGGGATAACAGAAGAGTTTGGTGAAAAACTAGTAGAAAATCTTGATTTAGTTGATGCTATAATTGAGGTTGATAAGTTCAAATTAAAGCAACCGCCTGATGAAAATATTAATAATTTTAAAAGAAAAAGTCCAACTGAAAAAATTGAAGATATGAAGTCAAACTCAAGTCCCAAAAATGGAAGTATCCTAAAAAGAAGAAAATTATCTAGACGAAGAGTTAGGAGAAAAAATAATCTAATAAAAGTTTTCAATTCTAGGTCCAAGAATGTAAATAGCTGCATTCAAGAAAATCAAAATCAGAATTCCAATCAAAATTAAAATGAAAATCAAGCTTTAAGCAGAACTAATTTCTATAGAATTATTGTTGTTAATAAAGAAAGATTAGGAAAATTAAAATTCGGAGAAAATGAAATTAAAAAACTATTAAACCCAATAATAAAGAATATAGTTTCTGCTAGGGACCAAATTATTAATAGTAACGGAGAGAAAACAGTTAATACTTTCGAAAAAGAAAAAAGTGTAATATGCAATTTAGGAAAGGATAATGATAATAGAAAAAATAATGTTGATAACAATGATGACAATAATGATGGCAATAATGATGGCAGTTGATGGTAACAATAATGGATATARTAAATGAAATGGTCATAAGAATAATCATATTAATAATAGTGATAAAATTAAGAAAGAAACAAAAATTCCGATTTCAATAGAGTTGAGAATTTGAAAAAAAGGAGGGTTTTTTGGTGAAGTTATCAAAAATGTAAGAAAAGTAGGAGAAAGCCGAGTAAAAAACATATTTGGAGTTAAGAACAAGAAAGTTAACCTAGCCCCGGATTTAGCTGAAAATATCAAAAAATTACTTATAGTGGAGGAGGGTAAATTTGGTAGAATAGGAAATGATGAGAGTAGAATTGGCAAATTTCCTAAATCAAGAGCTTCAGATGAAAATTCCCCAGATAAAAAAAAATGGTTTCATTGAAAAAATTTTAATAGTTATAAAAGAAGCAGTAAAAAAAAAAAAGGCAAAATAGAAGTGACGTTTTGAGAAATGAATCATCCATATATAAGTATGAAAATTATTTTTGACTATAAAAATTTCAGCAAGAAGATAATCAGAATGGTGAAAATAAGTTTCAAGAAACAGCAAAACTGAGTATGCTTGAAAAAAAAACAATGTCAAAGWAGAAAAAACAAAAATGAAAACGAGGTTTCAGATGTTGAAATTGAATCAAGGAACCCTGTAGTTGTTGAAAGTGAAGTTGATCAAAAACACTTCCAGGGAAGAAGTTATTGTTAGTAAAACAAAAGCGAAAACTAAATATGAAAGGGAAMATACATTAGAAAAATTTARTTCAAGAAAGGCTAGGAATAATTCAAAATATAATGTCAAAAGCAGAAGAATTGAARATAATAATACTGAAACCGGAATAGAAGTAATCTGTCATGAAGAGGATGAAACGAAAACGATGAAAATTCTGATAATGGTAATGATGATGACAATGAAGAATAGAGCACGACTCAAATTTATTAGTTAATTTTTGTAAGTCAAAAATAATGATGAAAAAAAATACTCACTTTAATTGTTTCATAAGTAAAAAATTTGAATGTTTTGCTACTAATGTGAGTTGATTTAATATTTTTTTTATAGAAAGTTAATGACTTTCTGAGCCTGCAATAGAAGATACAACAAGCTTAAAGGTTGCACCAGCTCTTAACTATCCTTTTTTTGTTATTTGAGTGATACTCCTGATAAATATTCTTCAATATTATTCAATTTCATAGAAAAAGATATAAACTTAGTTGAAAACTATATATGGTACTTAAAAGAATACTACTGAGCCAAGCTCCCTGAATAATCTTGAGCAAGATCAAATTTGTATATCCGCTCTGCTTAATTTTAGAACTTCCCCTTGTTTCAAATCTGCCTCAAAATTTATATAAATTTCATTGCCCATATAAATATCCTCATAGCTGATCTTATCCAATTAGTTTACTGCTGCACAATAGAAGTATAACTGTTGTCAGTCTTTCCTAAAATCTCAACGATTGTTTCATTTAAAAGTTGTTCATTTGTCATGTTCTGATCTACGCGAAAATTATAATGAGATCTCTATTCATTTTCTTTCGCAACAGTTGCTATCTTAAAAACATAAGACAATATATCGTTCAAGAAATGCTGATCCATATCTTTTAACAGATTGAATTCAGAATTCAACTAACCACTAGAAAGACTTTCTTCATTTTTATAAAATGTATGCAACCCCCTTTGGTTAGTTGTAATACAAAGTTTATCTTTTTTCAATTCTGTTTGAAACTTTTTTTCGAATCTTGGTCAAAAACGTTGGAGTATAATGGTCCGTAACAATAATCAAATAAAAAAAAATCATTTGAATTCAATTTCTTATTCTTCCCACTTGCAAAGAATTAATGAAGTTTGGCTTTTTAACTAAATTGATACGGTTTTTATTTGCATATTTTCTGATAMATTTCGATTTTTTCTCTAATATTTTAATTTCATGTAGCTTTGTATGAGTTGCAAAATTTGCTTGCTTTGTGTATTTAAAACTTATAGAGCATTAAATACATTATAAGCCACATTCAAGGTTTTCATGTTGATATAGATTATATATTTAATCTTCATATGTAGTYTCATTTTTTGAAAATTAAATCACAAAACTTGCATTCAAACTGTATTTTGGGGCTTACTGAAATTTGATGATAAGAAAAAATAAAAAAAAATTCAAATTTGGAGCTATAATAATCATAATTTGAAGTTTGATGAAATATAGAAAAAAAAAATTAAGGAAATTAAATATTATTAAAATTTGCTAAAGACGATAAACTTAAAGAAGGATTTAATGAGTTGAATAAATCAAAAGAATTAAAAGTTTGAAGATTTTGATTACTTTTTAAAAGATGATAACAAAAATCACAATGCCAAGGTTTATCTTTTTCAATGTTTACTTTTGTTAAACAAATGATTATACTTATTATATGATCATTTTATTATATTCTTCTTACCAAATTTCGCATGCTAGAGTTCTGACTGAGAGGATATTAATCTTCCACCATTGAAGCGATTTATCATGCCATTATCTCTATTTTACAAATTTGTTTTCCGTTGTAGGAGCAAGATTGAAAATTTGGCTCCCATCATTACCATTTTTTTGCAAAGAAATTTTGAAAGAAATAGTTGAGAAATACTATTTGAAATTTTTATTTGAAATAAATAAACACAAACTTGCCAGAAAATAAATCAAAATACATATTTATGTTTGAGTTAGAACTAGAATTTTAGAAAAGATTGGATTAGAAAAGAAGAAAATGAAAAAAAAGTAATAATGATGAAAAAGTGGAAAGCTTTTCCTGAACATTTTTCTTTCCACTTCTATTAATATAATAAAACTTTTAAACTTTTTTTTCCACCTCATTTTTTTTTTCTACCTTTTTTTTGCCAAGCTTCTTTGAAAAGATTTTTACCTTTCAAAACTAAATTCGTCACAAACTCCAATAATAGCTGTTTCAGACACCATAAAAATGGTGCTTCTTACAACTGGGATTCTTCCATAACACAATTTTGCATAGAATTTGTGTGGAGAAACATAAATAACTTCTTTTGAAATTGACAATATTTTTAAAAGCTTTCTCAATTATTTTTTATAATATTCATTTGTCAAATACTGTATATCAAAGTTATTAAGGCTTTCCAAGATTTCAAAGATGTCAACAATTTTGCCTACAGATCATCAGTAATTCTATATAACATCTAGTTTTGAAGAAAATCGATCATTTGAAGTCATTTAACTTAACAGATATTGGTTTCAATAATATACAAAACCAGAGATTTGCAACTCATCTTATATTTTTAAGGAATTCAAAGAACATGAACAAAAAAATATAGTAGCCTCTTTGTCGCTTAAATACATTTTTATTTGTGAAATTTAGCGCTCGTCACTATTGTTAAGTCAAGATTTAATGCGTTAGTTTGAAACACTGTATGTGCTGGAATAAATGTGTACTTTAGAGCTTCTACAGTAGGCTTCAAAATCAGAATCGGTGGGCGAATTAGAAGTTCCTCTATATTGGTCTCCGCGGCCCATGAGCTTATTATGTTCGGGATTTGTTTTTTT
>BCKQ01000042.1:20756-34179 GCA_001600695.1 Ascoidea asiatica
AATTTTTATTTGGTGAAAAAGAATTTAAATCAGATAATCAAAAGGATAGAAAAGACGATAAAAAACAAAAAAAAGTAAAATAAACAAAAAAAATTGAAATTTCTAACTTTCTGCTAGAAAGTTATAATAATGATTACCATATTTCAAATTGAGGTATCACAATTATTATCAAGTGAATCCCTTGAAAGAGGTACGAAAACCCAATAACCTAACCTATTAAATTTATCAAGAGTTTTAAAAAAAACTAAAAGTTTTAAAAGTATTACCATATTAAAATCAAGGAATTGTAATCTATAATCTAAATAATGAAAAAAAAATCACTACCAATATTAATATCATCATCAATATATTTATTTTTATTGAAATGGGATTCTTTATTAAAATAATGAGACTCTTTACTAATATAGGGCTCTTTTTTCTCAGTTTGTTTTTGAAGAAGAAAACATTTTTTTTCTTCTTCATACAAAAAAGGATAATTATATATTCTTAATTTTATCCTCGATACTTTTCATTATTTCATTGTCATCCGCAAAATTGAAATCTTAGGGTAATTCTTCTCATAACTGAGAGAAAACTTTTATTATGGGCAATTGCCTTAAAGGGTAAAATTTCGAGCATTGGATTAATTTATTTTGGGGGAATTATTATTCTGTTAGTTTAGTGTTTTTATTGAAATTGGTTTGCTTTACGGCAGGTGGTTAATTAAAATGTTTGAAATTACATCGAAATAGTCTCAAAATTTTTCATTTTTCAAATTTGTTTTTTCATTGACGTCTGTCAATTCTTCTTGGATAGGGGACGTCTGATTTTGATCATCTTAATTAATGAAAAGTTGTACAGCATCACTATATTTTTCATTATAAGCATAAGAGTTATTGGTACCCCATTGAATTTGAGGTTTTTTATTTCCATCATACTTATGTTGATCATTATTATACATTTGATGATCTCGATTATTTTTTATTATTTATGTTATGCCAATTAAAATCATTATATTGTGAATATTTTGATAATAATTTGTTTCAATGAATATTTTCTATTGCTTTCCTAATTTATTAGATCTCTAAATCTTTTTGGTGTTCTTGATTTTCTTAATTAGTTTGCTAATTTGGAAGATGATAATTTAGAAAATATGAGATTTTATATCAAAATTAAATCCACGATATGGAATAAACAATGGTTTAATTAAAACCTTGATTCTATAGTTTGAGTTTTATCTAAGTATTATTGAAAAGAATTGAAAGTAAAGTTTGAAGCAACAGAAGACATATTTTATTTGATCATATTCGATTGTTTTCAGTTACAATAGTTCATTGATATTGAGATTTGGATAATAATTGGTATCTGCACACAGTTATAGATAATAAAAAAATAATACTTTAAAGTTGAAAGAAATCAAATTGGGCAGAWGAATAAAAGTATAACTCAAATTTTTTCGAAAACTCAAAAATTATGAAATGTTAGAGCAATTAAATGWAGCTACGTTGAGAGAAAATAAAAAGTTTTTATATAAGTAGTGTTAAATACGGATTCTATTGGATGGAAAAGAATAAAAGGTGTAATCATTTGGCTTATTGAATACTGAAAAAGATAAATAATTCAATAATTGAATATTTTGATATCTTAATTTTTTGATATTTTGGAGTTTTGAAATTTTCCCTTTTGTTTGCTTTTCAAGTGTATCTTTTATTGTTTTAATTCTTGAAGATTGTTTTTTCATTTGCTATTAAAGACTATCTTTATTGTATTGATATTTATGTTTAATTTTCGTGATAAGAAATGGAAATTAATTCCTTGAAATTTAAATGAATATTTGGGTTGTTTTATTTATACGGGAGCCATACAATAAAATTTGATGGCATATGCTAACAAGGTTTATTGTAACTTCTTCATCATGTCAGATTTTTGTCACGTGTACTGGTGATTTTCTTATTTTAAAGCTTTTACAGTATAGGCTTCAAAATCAGAATCGGTGGGCGAATTAGAAGTTCCTCTATATTGGTCTCCGCGGCCCATGAGCTTATTATGTTCGGGATTTGTTTTTTTTATAGCTGATTTGAGATTTGAATAAAGTATTTGGAGGAAAAGCCTATTTATTCATTAGCTCTGACTTTGAGAATGGTTCTTCATCACAGACAATCCTGATAAGTTAAGGATGATAAAATTGGTAACCGTATTTTATACATATTTTATATTATCCAGTTCTGATAACTTTTATTCAATCACCTCTTTTCAAAAATGCTTAAGCTAGTTGCGAAAAACTCTTCATATTCAAAAAGGGCTTATTTTAACAAGAGTACTTTTTCAAACAACTATTTTCAAAAGGTAAAACCCCAATTGAGTTGTAATTATAGATTTATTTCCAATTCAAAATTTTTAAAATTTGATAAATCAAATAGCAAAGATGACCTACCTTTAAATAATGACAATACTCAAAATGAAAACAGTCTGTTAAATTTTAAGAAGTCCATTAAAAAACTCAAGACTGATGATGGATCAAAAATTTACATACCTTCGCAAAGACAAAAAAAACCTTTAAGTAGAGTTACAATTAGTGGTTCAAAGCAAGATCCCTCAAAATTAACGAATCTTTCTCAAACTATTGAATTTTCAAGTTGGAAAGCTGGTTTATTATTTATATTAGTAGGAGGTGGGATGTTTATGTTTTTCAAGCATGAGAAAGAAAAACTTGAAATTCAGCGTCGTGCAGAATCAAATAGAGGTTATGGTACACCTTTAATAGGCGGTCCATTTAATTTAATTGATCAAAATGGTGACCAATTTTCTAGTGATAAATTATTAAATAAATTCTCAATAATTTACTTTGGTTTCACTCATTGCCCTGATATTTGCCCAGATGAATTAGATAAATTATCTGCAGTATTAAATATTTTGAAAGAAAAATATAAAACTGAAATTCAACCGATTTTTATAACTTGTGATCCTGCAAGAGATTCTCCGGAAATTTTAAAAGAGTATTTGCAAGAGTTTCATGAAGATTTAATTGGACTAACTGGTTCTTATGACGAAATCAAAAAAACTTGTAAAAGTTATAGAGTTTATTTCTCCACCCCTCCCGATGTTAAACCCGGTCAAGATTATTTAGTTGATCATTCAATTTATTTCTATTTAATGGATAAAGAAGGCCAATTTATTAATGCTTTAGGTAGAAATTATGACCAAGATACAATGGCTGAGCAAATCAAAAAAGATATAGATTCATATGTGCCAAAAGATAAAAGAGAGAAAAGGAAAAAAGGCTGGTTCAGTTTCTTATTTTAATTCAAATCACTTCTGATTGATTTAAATCTTGTCAATAGCGTTCGTTTAATTACCCAAAGAATAGTAAATTAAACTGATTTCTACTTTTTGTGATAATAGATAAAAAGAGAGACTTAGAAATTATTAAATATATATTTATAATCAGGAAAAAAAAACGTGTAATTAAATAGCCTTCTATTTTATGAAAAAAAAAATTCCTAAAAAAAAAGGTAATAATTCCAATATATAATTAAAGTGTTTTATTTATTTTATTAATTGCACTTATAGAGTTACTAAAAAAATCAGAAACGAAAAAATAAAGAAAGAGAAACAAAAAAAGAAAACAAAATTAATTCCCCTAAAACTAAGAAATACAGCTATTACATAAATCAGTAAATGAATAGATGAAACTTGAAGATGAGATTGGAGAATTTGGAAATTAGAATCATGCTTTGAGATCCTCTTTAATGTATTGATTTTAAAAATGTTATTAAATGGGAGTTATAAAAGGAAATGAATGTAATGAGAATCTTAAACTTTAGGATCAAGAATATCAGCAGAACTTGGAGGGGCATTACCAGAATTACAAGAATTATTAAAGGAGAGAATGAAGTTGATAAAGATTGATACATTCCAACTTGATCTTGAGACTCTTTCAATAATTCACTCATCCAATAACACCAGTTAGCTTCTAAAGTATAACAATGATCATCAATTGAAAATAGAGTTTTGCGCCTCTTAAGTCATTAGTTTCTTAAATTCTTGATTATTGATTTTTAATTATTGATTATTGATTATTGATTGTTGATTATTGATTATATTATAAACTTATTTTAATTAGATCTCAATATTGCGAATTTTTAGTAAAATTTTCCACTGCCGACATTTCATGACTATCCGGCTATAACCACTAGTTTAGTTTGTTATTAAATATATCATTACTATTAGTTATTAATAACAAACTTTTTGTTAATAACTTAAAAATGAAATGGCTAATAGTTAATAAATAGAAGCAGAAGAAGCAGAATTATATACGATTCGAAAATTTCTAAATTTATAAGTGTAGAAGAATAAGATTTAAAATGTTTGAATGATGGTTAAATTGCTTTGCTAAAATCGTTGATAAGAGAGTCGGAAAGAAAATAGGAAGGGAAAAAAGGTGTGATAACGACTTGTAAATAAATTTTTACAGAAATTATTAAATAACAAATGATTACTACTGAAGAAACAATGTGACTATTATAGATAACGTCAACACCCTTAATTCCAGTTATTCAAATAAGTATTAACAAAATACCAAAAACTTTCCTTAATATTAATCTTTATAAGTCTTTTCAACAATAATCAAGTTAATAATCAAATTAAAATTCAAGCTTATCCTCAAACATTTAATAAAATAACAATCTGCATATAAAACAAAATCGCATAAATTTTACCAAAATATAATTCTGAAAATGAATCAAAATGTGAATCAAAATAGTAATGCTCTTTTAAATGATGATATACCTGGAGTAATTATACACTCCCAAATTGGTAAAGGCTCTTTTGCATATGTTTATAAAGGTCAACTTATCAACTCAAAAAAGTATGTTGCCATAAAATCTGTGCCAAGATCAAAATTAAAAAATAAAAAATTGCTAGAAAATTTGGAAATTGAAATCAAAATTTTAAAGCAATTGAAACATCAACATATAGTCTCTCTATTAGATTGTAAACAATCTTCTAAATATTTTCATTTAATTATGGAATATTGCTCTTTAGGTGATTTATCATTCTTTATAAAAAAAAAAAATCTCTTAATCAACTCAAATTCAATTTTAAATAAAATCTTTAAGAAATATCCTTCTCCTTTACCGATTTCGAATAATTCAACTACTTCTGGTTTGAATTATATTATTATAATAAATTTTTTAATTCAATTAGCTTCTTCTYTRAAATTTTTAAGAAGTAARAATTTAGTTCATAGAGATATTAAGCCTCRAAATTTACTACTATCTTATCCAATTAATAATTTGCAGGAATTTAATGAATTAAACTTAAAAGGTGTTTATGATTTACCAATTTTAAAAATTGCAGATTTTGGTTTTGCAAGAATCTTACCAAATACTTCATTGGCCGAAACATTATGTGGCTCTCCATTGTATATGGCTCCAGAAATTTTGAATTGTGAAAAGTATAATGCAAAAGCTGATTTATGGTCTGTTGGGACTGTATTGTATGAAATGACTTTTGGTAAACCTCCTTTCAAAGCAAATAATCATATAGAATTAGTGAAAAAAATTAGATTACAAAAAGATAATATTAACTTTTATGAAAACTCAAATTTTAAAATCAACTTGAATTTAAAGAATTTAATTTTGAGCCTATTGAAATTAAATCCAAATGAAAGAATTTCTTATACTGAATTTTTTCAAAATGATTTAGTTAACTATAATATATCAAAATATAATCAAGAWTTCAGCTCAGATTCAAATTCTAATCCAAAACAAAATTTTACTGATCTAAATAGAATCGATCAAAGTTTGTATATTCCTGAATATATAAATGATTCAAGAATTCTTAATAATAATAATAATAATAATAATAATAATAATAATAATAATAATGATAATGATAATGATGATAAAAGGATTGGAGGCAAAATCAAGAAAAATAACAATAACAAAAATAAAAATTATAATCAAAATGGTAAGAGTAATCCATTGCCTCCAAATCTGTTAATCAAAAAAAATGCTGTTAATAATAAGGTCCCTAAATCCAATAACTTAAGTAACCAAAATACTAATATCAAAAGAAATCTGTTGGATGATAACTCTATGAATAATAATATCAAAAGAAGTTTGTTGGATGATAACTCTATGAATAATACTTTCACTCAAAATGATTCAAAAGTAAATATATTACTTTCGGTGCCCTTAAGTGTAGTCTCACAAAAATCCGATGCCTCAAATGAAAAAGTAAAAATTCAGTCCCTGAGTCCCCAATTTCACACTAAATCAAACTCTAACCMGGTCAGAGACTCTGTAGTCTCTCAAATAATTGAAAAGGATTATGTTGTTGTTGAAAAAAAAAGTGTCGAAGTCAATGCTTTGGCTGATGAATTAGAAAACTTCGGCGGTGGATGGATTGCAATTCATTCTAGTAATAATATCCTTTTAGGTAAAAAGCTCAAACCATACCACAATTATCAATTTAATTTGAGCTCGGTTAATCAAACAGACATTGATTATGATGTGAATAATAATAATATTGCTAATAATAACCATACTTTTACATCCCCAGTTTTAGCGAGCTTCAACCGACGAATTTCAATTTCCTTATTTCCTTCAAATCTTTTGTCAAAAGCTTTGGTAGTTGGTAACAGTATAAAAATTCCAGACTCAAACAGTAATTCTTCGAATGCTAACATAGTTTCAAACTATTCTCTTCTATCATCTGATTTATCACCTGATTTATCACAATCTAAAAATAATGCAAATCGTATTTTCAATAACAATAATGGTATCCCAAGGTCGAAAAATGATATTGAGTTAATTCTTCAGTTAGAGCCTCTTGCTGCAAAATCCCATGTTATAAAAGCGTATGCAGATACAAAATTTGCTCAAATAATAGCAGCTCCTCCTTCTTCTGCTATCGATGATGATTCGGATACAGATGATTATTTAATGGACGATAATGATTTACTTCCCTTGACTGTAAAGCATATTGCTGAAGAGGGGTATGCATTATATTATAAATGCTTATCTTTATTGGCTAAAGCAATGAAATTAACAGCTGATTGGTGGTCTACTAATACAAGTAGTGAAGATATTCAAAAGCAAGTCACCCTAAGATTGAACACTGTTGTACAGAATTGTAGAAATGAATTTAATGAGTGCTTAAATAAAGCTCAATTTTTGACTATCAAGATTAATGATATTATCAAAAATACAAACTCACCTCTATTAAAGTCTGAAGTATATGCACAAAGATTGATATTTGATAGAGCTTTGGAGATTTCTAGAGGTGCAGCTGTTAATGAATTGGTTGCAGAGGATTTAGTTTCTTGTGAAATAGACTATAGAACAGCTCTGTGGATGTTAGAAGCTTTGATGGAAGATGATCCGTCGATAAATGATTCTAATGATTTGAATTCAGAGAAAAATTGTTCTGTTCTGCAAGCAGAATTTCCATCGACTYCTGGTTCATCATTAAATTCTCCAAGCAAGTTGACTGGTTTTAATTATGACAATCAGGATATTATAGCTGCTGGTAACACATTAGATTTTGGAGATAGACAGATGGTAGAAAAGTTTATTGTTACCATTGGTAATAGAATTACTATTTTACGAAGTAGGTTTCATAATATGAATATTCCTCCAATATCTACTGTTTATCCCTATGCTAAAGTTTAATATTTTGAGTATATTCATTTCTTCTTAAAAATCTCATTTAATAACATTTTAAAAATTAATTAATTCAAGAGTATCTCAAAACATAATTTCTTTTATTTTAGTTTTCTTTGCTTTTCCAATATCATCTTCAAGTTCCATCAATTTAATTTTAACGGTAATTATGGCTTAATTTCCTGGCTATTAATAATTAATAATTCTTGTCTGTTTTTTCAATTTGGCCTTAAAAAATTAACATCTCATTTGTTTTTTTTCTTAAATTTTTCAAGTTCTTTTATGATTGTTAATTCTTTTGATTACAAACCTTTTCAAAATTAAACAAAAATAAATATTCTATCACAGTCAAAAGATTTAATAGTTTATCTGTGGCTTTGAATTTTTGAATATATTCAAATGATTATTCAACAAAATCATATTTAACGTTTCATAGAGATGACATTAACTTTTTTYCATTAAAGAAAGATTTTTTATTAATTAGTTCTACTAATGGTTATATTCATATTTATAATTTGAGTTTATTAAGTAAAGATGGTGATGATTTCCTATTTTAATTACCCCTCAACTCATTCATGTGGCTTTTGAATTATCCACCAATTTGCAAGTTGATTCATTGTAAAGCTTTGCAATCTTTTAACAAAAAAAAAGATCTCCCAGAAGAATATGATGAAAAATTAGTCGAAAGGAAAGTAAAATGTTTTGCCAATATAAGAAAATTATTAAAGTTTGGGGTCTTTTTGATATTTACTGTGGAAATATTGCAACTAGACAAATGATTTGTTGATAATTGTTTTTGTTTATCAAAATAATAGAAACAATGAAAAAAATAAAAAAGAAAACAAATGTTTGATATTTGCTAACTAATTTTTGATTAATTACTAMTAATATAAARTCATAAATGTATATATACATAAGCTGTTTTGATAGTATATTTTAAAAATGTAGAAAAATACCTATTTAATCAAATGATAAGTAATTTATATATAAAATGGTAGTAGATCATTTGTATTTTCCATAAAATTTTTATTTGGTGAAAAAGAATTTAAATCAGATAATCAAAAGGATAGAAAAGACGATAAAAAACAAAAAAAAGTAAAATAAACAAAAAAAATTAAATCAAATTTGTGAATTATTATTAAGAGATAAATTATTCAAATTAAAAAAATAAAATCAGACTCATAATAAGAATAAAGTATGCAAAAAATATTGATTATAGAAATCAAGAAAATATTGTTAAGATTCCTAACTGTAATCCTAATGAATTTAAAAGAAGAATTAATGTTTCTCAAAAGACTGAAAATAAGTTGATATTTACTGCTAATGAAGGTACTCATATTCAAGCAATATAATTTGAATGACCAATCAAAGCCAATCTGGACCTTTTATATGAAAGATGTTGATAATCTCTTAAAGTCAATTGAAGGTTTACAGTTATATATTATATAGGATAACAAAGAACTTCGYATGGAGAAAAAACGTAAGAGTAAAATAGAAGCTAATAATACTGATTATTTTGAAATTTTTTAAATAGTCGTATTAGAGAAAAATAAATAAGAAGGAAGACATTAGAGACTAATTTTATCCAAAGAAAAAATATATCATACTCAATAAACTAATTTTTGAATTTTATTGTTAATCAAGCCAATAAAATGATTGATTCCGAGAGTTTATTAGTTTAATTAACAYTGCCATTAACAAAAATAGTTCATAGTAGATACTTTTTCAGAGATTATTGTAATAATAGTTTTGTTTGCTTCTAAACTTTTATCAAATGCCTTTGAAGGACTATTTGAACTTGTAACCATTGTATTAGAAAAATAGACCTCCACCCTGTATAATTCATTGTTGATATCATACGTCTGAAAAGGAAGATAATAAACCACGTACATAATTCATGTAAAGCTGCAGAAAATGATTTGCAACACTTTGATGAAAAGAGTGAGGATAATAATCAACCATGGCTACCAGTAAGATGATAGATTTCTGAAACTTTACATTAGATGACACCAATAGTAATACCTAAATAAGTACCAGAACTATTTACATAAAAAGTATCRGCACCATCTAAAATCCTAAACACCAAATTATACAGCTCAACTTTAAAGAGTAATTCCTCCTAAAGAACAAATTCGTTCACAGTCAGTAAACTAATTTTTTGTAATATTCAGAGGTTTGTTACCTATTTTGAGTGTATTATATTAAGCAAAATTACTAGGTATTAAATACACTTGAGATTTTAGTTTTAAAACCTGCCTCAGGTCCTGTAAAAACCTCTTCCAATAACTAAAAAAAAATTTCATCTTTTTGAAGCTAGATTGCAATTTAATTTTCGTATTAAAATAAGAAAAAGTTTATGTTGGTATTTGCAGCAATTAAAGAATCATAAATAAATGAAATATAATCAATATATTTTAACTGTAAAAGGACGGATTTAGAGCAAGTTTTCCACAATGATTACATAGCTACATGTTAATTAAACTGGAACACACATCGAATAAACGCTACCGTAGACTTCATTATGTCTCCACATTATCATGGAAAGTAGAATTTATACGACAAGTTGAAATGGGAACGAGCTCATGAGCAAGCTCAAGTAATACCCGTATCTATTGTAATAGCGGTCACAGTAATAAACTCTACTACTGTCGTACAAATAAAATAAACTGGTAATGCCTTAAGATCAACTTTAGAAGCAATAGTGAATTATTATTTATTTTCTATTCAAGAATAGTTTTATCAATTTTTATTTAAATATCTCCGATAGTACCAGAAATAAGAGTCTGGTGCTCTATTTTAATTCCTAAAAAACATTCAAGTTTTGCTCTATTTCAATAATTTTTATTTTCTGCTTTAAAAATATGGAAAAATATATTCAAATTGCCATGAATGGGTCTTCTTCAATTCTAATTCCATTATCCTCTTCCTGCTTAAGTAAAGTTAATTCATCTCAAACAATGAATTCAAGGAATATCTCAGATATTTCAAGTAATCCTCAATTTCAAATATTTGGTATATCCTTGTTATCCTTTGTAGTAATAATAATCGTATTTTTTATATCCTTTAAAATTTTAAAATCAAGTAACAATCCCAAAAATGATAGAAAACCCGTTTTTTTTGATGTTGAAATACCCGAGCAAGCTTTACCACATTGGAAAGGGAAAAGATTATCACATCCTTCTTTAATTGATTCTGATCCATTAAATGAAAATATTATTCAAGCGTATTGTCCTGCGACTTCTCAATTACTAGGTAAATATCAATCATTTTCAAAAAAACAAATCAATGAAACTATTAATTTAACATTCGAAGCAAAAAAGACTTTTTCAATTTCAACGTTTTCTGAAAGGGCTAAAATTTTAAAATCTTTAAGTGAATATATAATAAAAAATCAGCAAATTATTTCTAGAGTTGCATGTAGAGATTCTGGAAAAACAATGGTAGATGCTTCAATGGGGGAAATTTTGGTAACCCTAGAAAAAATTAATTGGATTTTGAAACATGGTGAAACTATCTTGAAACCTTCAAAAAGGCCTGGTCCTTCAAATATTTTCATGTCTTATAAAGGTGCTGAAGTCAGATATCAACCTTTAAATGGAATTTGTGCTGCCCTTATTTCTTGGAATTATCCTTTCCATAACTTAATGGGTCCAATAATTGCATCAATATTTACTGGAAATACTATTATAGTCAAATGCTCGGAAAATGTTATTTGGTCATCTACATTTTTTATTCAAATCATAAAAAATTGTCTCATTAATTGTAATCAAGATCCGAATATTGTCAATTTAGTTTACACCTGGCCCAAGAATGCTGATTTTTTAACCTCTCACCCCTTGATTTCGCACATAACATTCATAGGGTCAAAGCCAATCGCCCATCATGTTGTTAAAGCAGCAAGTGATTCTTTGACTCCAGTAGTTGTAGAATTGGGTGGTAAAGATCCTTTTATACTTTGTAGTGATGTAACAAAGAGTCTTGATTCGATTTCTTCAATTATTATGAGAGGTTCTTTTCAAAGCGCAGGGCAAAATTGCATTGGCATTGAAAGGGTTATAGTTATTGATAATGATAAAAATGAGCATTTTAAAAAAAATTATGATACTTTAATCAATTTACTATTAAAAAAAGTTCAAAGTTTAATTTTGGGTTCAGATATTGATCAATTGGAAAACATTGATATGGGTGCTATTATAACAGACATAAGATTTAAAGAATTGGAACAAAGATTAGCAAAATCGGTTCAAATGGGTGCAAAAGTCCTTTATGGGGGAAAAAAGTATAATCATCCAAAGTATCCTCAAGGTCATTATTTCATGCCAACCCTAATTATTGATGTTACAAAAGATATGCCAATTGCTAAAGAAGAAAATTTTGCACCAATCTTAACAATAATGAGGGCCAAAAATGTTGAAGAAGCTCTAAACATTGCAAATTCCAATGAATTTGGATTAGGCGCTTCTGTTTTTGGAAATAATTGGAAAACCTGTAACTACATTGCAGAAAGTTTAAAATCAGGTAATGTTGCGATAAATGACTTTGCRACATATTATGTTTGTCAATTACCTTTTGGTGGAGTAAAAGGTTCAGGTTATGGCAAATTTGGGGGTGAGGAAGGTTTAAGAGGCTTGTGTATTGAGAAATCAGTTTGTTATGACAAATACCCATTTATACAAACCCAGATACCCAAGGCCTTAGATTATCCAATTGATAAAAAGCATTCCTGGGATTTTGTTAATGCTTTGAATATTAGTGGTTATTCAACATCTTCTTGGAACCGTATCAAAGCACTTAAGACCCTAGCTGGACTATGATAAATACAGATTGAATGCTTTGCCATCAGATCTAAAATAAAGTAATAATATTTTGCAGTTATTTCWGTTTTTATAGAAAAAGGCCTTCCAAACCTTTAAAGATATTTGAACGCGGGACAGTAATGAGCAATTTATATTTAAACAAAACTATATAAGTCCTGAATGTTTAGTATTACTTATAAATAAATAACAAGTTTTCTGGCTTACTTTTCAAATGCTGTTTGATTTTTCTTTTCAATAWTTTGAGAATCCATTAGTTTCAAATAGTGAAAGTTATCAATAGATCTGAAGAAATAAATGGCCGTTGAATAATAATCAAACATTAATCAATTTAAAGCGTATAGATAGCAAATAGATTTAGTGAACCGCTATATACWGCCAGAAAAACTAAATAGCACGCCAAAAATGTTCCAAGATTTACCAATAATTATGTTGATTATGAAAGGTGTTCAAAAAGTGATAATCATTTTGGTATTAATATGAACCTAAGTTTTTGGTATTAATTATTAAATTAGGCTAAACAAACSTTTGTGTGGCTAATGAAGTTTASCTAACCATGTGATCTTTATAACATGTGACATCTAGTAAAAGAGTCASATGATTACCYAAAGCATGCTTGGTTTATGTTTTAGCTAACTATTTATGTTGTCTATCTGCAAAGATGAAACATAGTCCTCTTCTTACCCCTTTTATAGGAAGTAAGAAAAATATATCTATATTTTTTATTGGTTATTGAGCCTATTTACGACAATACGATTTATATGATASAATGTTTTTCTTTAACCAATTCAGATAATTSARCTAAATTTTTTATTAACATTGAACAAGTTTCTTTAACAATGAACAACTACAAGTTGAATAGCAATTTAGCTAAATTGAAGTTTTTGTTTATTTTGCTTATCAATACTAGTAGTATGGAACTTACTTTGTTTTCACAAATTCTTATATTTTAAGTTGATGTTG
>BCKQ01000043.1:20486-32487 GCA_001600695.1 Ascoidea asiatica
TACAATGTGAGAATTAAATTTAAATTAATCCAACAGTTTACAAAAGGATAGTCAAGACAAAGAATTAGTCGTGGTAAAGGAGGAAACTATTAAATTGTTCTCGAATAGGCATGTTATTARCTTGGATGMRGTACAACAAATGAGAGTGACAAAAWWTGGTTTAATTGGGTTGTTTGAATGAAAACATAAAATTCATCCTAGATCCATAGTCCAGTCTCTTTGTCGTGGACATWAGYAATGTATCACAACTGATCTTGATTTTGGTGGTCTTTCGTATCAAAATTTAGTTCATACAGGGTTATACAATTGTTATTCTATGGGATCATGCAGATGGGTGGTTTTATGTATTTTTGAGGYTGCTGTTTTTCTTGCTTATAAATGTGGTGTTCSTTGTCTTTCTACTGTTCCTGTGTATTTAGTTAAAAATACCATTACTTCTGCTCCTACATACMAATTCAATATTACTACTGTTGAGCCTATGGTGCKAATTRGATAAAATAAGAAGAACAATATATATAACTCGGATGACCACTCCATTCAACTTCACTCGATCATTGTATTATAATTTTATAGCAATTATGAGAATCAGCAAAACTATGCTTAMCTAATTATAACAGTGTATTTTTCATTAAGTTTTAACTAATCATCACAACAWTAGAGCATCAACAAGCTCTTTATGAAAATAATCAAATATTAATTGAGAYTTAGGATTTTATTAAAACCCAAAAATTTCKGAATATTTCAAAAAATMAAAGAGCAAGGTTTAAACTAGTCGATAGTATCATTATTTATAAGTCAAAACARTCCAAAAGAAGCTATCAATCSTAAACTCCTCTTAGAGTTTATTGATAAATATAYGGAAGCAATGAGAAAAAAACAATTACTCAAATTGCAAAACAATGAAATGATAAATATCACMATATTAACCTCRAAAACTTAAAATAGATAAAGGAAATTGACATTATATCCTCTAGCGTAAGATTAGAGGGGTATTACCACAAGGATATTTCCAAATACCTGGAGCATGATATTCAAGATTTAAGAAGATATAACTGTCAAATTGATGCAAATTTCTTAATCAAAAAAAAAAAAAAATTAATCGAACAAGAGTTTTTCAACATTTTCAAGATTCAACTCAACAGTTCCAATTTTTATAACAATTGTGAAATAAAATTTTAGAATCAAAATTTATTAAGAATTGAACGAGATTGTTTTAATTTAAAGAAACCTAATTTACAGTCTGGGCCGATTTTAAAAAATTCAACTGATGTTACTGGATTTCAATGTAATCAAGGTGCGGACGGTGGCTCTGTATTGGAGGTGTCCGATGATGATATTGCAGAGAATGTGTCAACAACAGTATTAGAACATGTTAGCGAATCCGCTTTCAGTGATGAAGATGATGAAACTCATTAAGAAGATGATGGTTTTGATGAGAAAAAAGAAAAGGTAGAAACAGAGATAAATTCTGAAGATAAGGCTTTTATTGACGATGCTCAAGATCAAGATAAAAAAATTTGGAAAAATTCAAAGGAAGTTCCATTATTAACAAAAATTTAGGTGCCTATAGCAAAAATCAAATTAAAAACATTCACCCCATCCAAGAATGAAAAACCGCTTCTACAAGCTGTTCAAAATGTTGGAAATATCAGAGATCTTTATATGCTATGGCATATATAGGTAGTAACCCCATAGCTGGTGAAGGGGTAAAAGACACGTCTATAGTACAGTTGACAGAGTCATGTATTATATATTAATGTATATACATTAGAATTATCCATATAGGTGCATAATTAGGCATAAATATACGGATTGTTGCATAAWGTTGGAATAAGTAGAATAAACAATACATCAATYCACATGACTTCGCAAGACTCTATGCACAGGWGCACAAATAGTGGTATATCAGGTATTATTCTAGTCAGATGGAGTAGGTCATGTGTGCTTACGTCAAGTATAGAGAACAAAGTACAAAAGACCTTGAGATTGGTAGCAGCCATAATCGTAAAACCTTCAACAACATATTAAAGGTAAGCCACTCGGTAAGAGCACAATAAAATAGGAGCTMGTATTTAGCGTCCTACTCGATTAATGTTAAATCCAAACGACCTATCGGATCCTTTTAGAGATACAGGATGGTTGAAGTGGCTAAGCTTATTCTCATACCAGATAAGGTATAATTCTCACTATTCTGCGGCTTTTCTCGAAATAAACAGCATTCTAGTGGAGATAGTCYTTCAAAAGATTCCCACCGCGGGAATCGGAATTCCAGAATCTTCCCTGCAACTAGTTTGCTTATCTACCCAGTATAAAGTGGGCTGATTTGTTTATTAAGGTTAAATTGAAATATGAATTTCAATAGATTCTAATCTAGCTTTCAACTATTTTGAAAACGTAAACTTGATTCCCACGCTGATTCAACGCAGGAATTCTGGGACTTTTGGGAAATCCCAAGACTTCTCGATAGTTCTCMGGGACCCCGTAGGAATTCTGAATCAACATAAAAGTTATTGATTTCCTCTTATTTTTTTATATAGTTTATTTAGTTTTCTTTTTACATCATCGATGAGGATGAGTTAGCTCATTCGTAGATAGTTTGTAGTAACTTAAATTTATATATTTGATTCTGTATAAGGAGGGAAAATTCACAATACAAAAAAAAAATAAAAAAATGCGGCTGGAAAAATATCTAAGAAGGTTAACAAAACAGTTCCTCTGAAACTATTTTCTAGACTYCAAATTGGCCATGCAACAGGGAAAAAATTGGAATATGAAAAACAATTGCAGAAACTAAAAAAATAAAGAAAAGCGTAAAAATARAAAACAAAAACCTACAACGTGATCAACAAGACTCGCTAATTCAAATCGCAACTAAGCGTGGGTTACAATTTTTGTTTTAATTTTGATTATTAGTTTTATTCTATATTAACATTTTTTTTTTATTATTTCTGTTATAGTAGCTGTAAGAAACGGATTGAAATCTTTTACTGAAAATGGTAAAACTTTGTATTTTCAATTCTTCAAAAACCTTTTACCTTTGATGCTCTATTGGTGTAGGTTATAAATGTGAAATGACTGTAAAATTAACTATATTTTTAGTGGATAAATTTGAATTTAGTAGACTAATATGAAATGTTTTTACTTATAGGGGAATTCTTTTTTATTTTKGATCCAGTACGACCATCAGTTTTGCGGATCAATTTTTTTCATTTCGATGCTGTACTATGAGGATCAAWTATCTTGGAATTGCGTGTTCAGGTAAAACTTTTTCACTGGAAATTCAGTGACTATWGGAAACATGGMTGGATATCCTAAGGATATAAATTCCAAGGTCACGGATACCACAATATTTTAATTGCATGTGATTAGTGGCAATCCTGGTGGCCATTAAACGTTTAGAAAATTTTATTGRACCATTTGTGTATATTTGTTTAGTTCTGACTTTTTTTCGCATAAGCCTGCGTATTTAAAGGCATAGTTATTGTGTTTTCGTTTATGTACGTTGTTACGTGCAAGCTCATACGCGGTACCTGTTCCTCTGATTTTTTGTTTTTAGCAAATAWATTGTGAATACTCGAAACTCATGCTTAACACCATGTTTACTATGGGTAAAAGACGGATCGGCTGTCTTTAACATACTATTTTAGCGCACGGGCTATCAACTGCGTGAAAATATCTTGTTGCCGAAAACCAGTTGTCCATTCCAAGACATCAGGTCTTGTTCATCCGCTTAWTGTTTTCTCGGAGGACCATATGAACTGATGATTGCTGCTTCCAAGTACTAATTGGAGCATGAAACCAACCCTCTCAAATGTCAGTCTATCCGTGTCACACGAGTACACAACACTCAAGCTCCGGTCTTCCACATTACGTGTTCACGTAACCAATCGGGACCCAGCCACGGTCAYTAACCAATGTCWTGGCAAATTGAACCTAGTTAATACTTCCAGTATCTCCCTGTTACAGCGAGCAACATGTATATAGACAATCCGCATTTACTGTTAAAACTCGCGCCCCACTTGTSAATATTTGTATAACATACGAATGTGTACACCAGTAGAACCGAACTCYTGAGGWCATTTCCTTGACGTTGACTGGACTCTTTCGCCGAGACACTATCGCAAGAGGCATTCCTTTGTCTTGTAGTCATAATAGGGTCAAGCCTTATCACCAGGTCCTGTACTACTAGACTGTCGCCCAAACTCATATCTCCTGGCCTGTTCTGCTAGAAGAATATTACCTTTCATCGGATTACCTAGAAATTGGGACACGCAGATATCCTCGAATTTTCGTTGACTTACTGAAAGCAAGGCAAAAATGCACTCATYCATTATTTCCCAATTTTTTTGTCCTCCAACTTTATTCAACTTTTTGGAAAATTTGTTTAWTTGAGTTTTTAGGCAGAATTCACCAAATATTGTTTATTTCTATTACTTACCGATAATTTTAGTAGACATGTTGTTCTWTCGTGCGCTGGTAAATAKTCATGAAAGCATTTTCTAAAAGGCGATGAATGAGATTCAATTTTCTCAGAAGAAGTTAATCTTGCCAAATTTGATTTTTAACACACAACGTTTGCAACTGTCAGAATTCTTTCGCGAGTTCCCCTTGGGCTTCCYGTTGGCTCCATGAGCAACCAAATTTTGACCGAAAACCACAACTTACTAATATCGGTTAGGTAAAAAATTTKACTATTGTAATCCRTTAACTGGACCTTATGTCGGAAAGCAATAATACTGGTAGCACTCAAAAATTCAGCACAATAGTCCCCTCTACGATCGGACCTTGTATCCTCTTTCATGATTATTAAAGATTTATGAGAAAACAAGCCCATAACTGATTTCAGCATAACTTTTASATAAATAAATGGTAATATTAGTGTTTTAATACGCCATGTCAGTTAAAAAACCTAAATGAATGCTTTSACATTAGAAATTCAAATTAAAGAAGATGTTGTTGAACTCAAGACTACCGAGTCTTTTTAACGTTTTGAATCTTTGGGAAGACACCCAAAAATGGATGATGTATGGAGTTTAATATTTAACTCCATATCCACAAACATTGCGAATAGATTTTSTTCATATTGAATTATTTGATTTCCCAGCCAAGCATGGGGAATGTCAAGATAACTTTTCAAAATATTTAAATATTTTCCATTAAAATTAATTTTAGTTGTAGAGTTAAAACAGATTAGGTATGCGATTCAAACTTGATATTTCCATTCAGGACCATCTTTTAATTGTCTAGTAWGAACATGGACATTTTCGATTAAGTACCAGCGACATAATACGTGAGGGAGKGATATACTATTTTKGTTGGACACTTTTTGGAAAGTTTTGAATGCTGCTGAATGGTTTACGCTAATAAAAAAAASAACAATGTAAAATTTCACSGGGCGGGTTGAAATTTTACATTTCGGTTAGTAGAGTAATTTTTCATAAGTTTTTTTTTTTATAGGAGCAGATATAAGTGGAAGCCGCGCGACTTCCCGTTATACAGGGAAGACATTTAGAGCTCCAGTTACAAGATAAGCGGAGCTATCTCATCCACTTATTCAATAAGTGATMTCAGTTTTTCTACTTAAAGGGACGTACACAGGAAACTAAAATTTACTTATTTTTTTCGCTGTCCCAGATTTAAGAGARCTTAGGTAAAATTTATTGGTAGTTTTTTCTTTTGTGGTTTAATTTTATTTGGTAAATTCGGTACATTTTGATTTGAAAATAATTAATCATAATTATTTTCAAATAGTTTATATCTAATTATAATSTACTCTATATATTCTATATCATCATATAATTCACTCTATCATTTTCATTTTCACTTTCWGTTCCAATTTCAATTTGTCTTAAAATAGCAAAAAAAACTAATTCATAGATTAATCCTTACGATAATGAATTCAAATTCTAACTTTAGCATTCAAAATTTTATTATTTTTATTATAAGTATTAATTTCTCCACTTTTTTTGCTTTTGAAGATGATTAATTTACTTCTCATTATGATCAAAATTCTCAAGATTGAATTTTTTGATTAAAAGTATGATTTTTCCCTTTTTGGTGATGCAACCCACATAGAAATTAAAAATGATAAAAATATTACATTTCGAAGATTTTGAGTTCGAACTGCGAAGGACACATTTTCTTTTTATTATTTTTCTAACGAATTGAAATGTTTCTAAATTGCGCACCACTATGCACTGGCATTAAGGTATGCATGATTTAACATAAAATAGAACTTACAATACTAGCTACTCAATTTTAAAAACTAATTAACATAATTTGAAAAAAGCTTATATTATACATATACTTAAATTCAAATATAGTACATTTAAGAAATATAAAGAAGTAAAGTAATTTTCGGAGGCTATATTAGAAGCCTAACAGATTGACATTTACGAATGCCGTTAGAAAAAAAAGTTTTGAAAAATTTCGGTACTGCATGCCCCTCTGACAAGGCGTTTAATGATGATGATTATGGGTTATAGTAATGCCTATGTCGATACTTTCTGGGGGTAGTATTTTCTAGGGAAAATGTTACATTGGTAACTAGCACAGCCCGGGTCACGATTGGTTACGCCTTAACGTAATCAGCAGGACCGGAACTTGATTGTTATTTACTAGAGTGACTCGGATATACCGACATCCGTCAGGGGTGGTTCCCTGTTTCAATTAGTAATTGCAGGAAACAATGAATAGTTCGTATCAAACTGGGACAAACAAATAAACGTTTGTACAAGACGTGACGTCGCGGAATGCACAACTGTTTGTCGCCAGCAAGGGGGTGTCATGCGGGTTAATAAGTGGTTATTAATTACTGATTAGCTACTAGAAGTTGATTGGTTACTCTGAGGGCCGAATGTACCAACTGAACGAAAATGTGCTTTTAGGTTCTATGAAAACAATTCCAATTGTACGTTTTATAAACTTGGATGTGGACATTATTAGCTTGTAGCGAGATTTCGTGGGGTGATTTAAACCACAACTATCACAGGCCGGAAGCAATATTCCCTTTGATTTCGGCTTTCCAAATAGAGACGCGGTTTTCTTTTCGGATGAGAAATAGCTGGCCAGGTTTATGACATGTGTGACTTGCTGATCAACGTCCAAACTAATATAAATTCATCATCATTTACTAATATTTTTATATAGGGTTTTTATAGAGATTATGGAAATATATAATTATCCATAATAATAGTTTTCTTCAACACATTAATAGTTTCGTCAATGTCCGGAAACGTTTCCAAATCAGGGGCAACATCTGATACATCTCCATCTCCTTCGGAAGCGATTGATTCTCATAAATATGTAGATCGGGGATAAGTAAAGTATAAYCATCAGAACTCTTAGGTCAGTTTGAGTTACTTCAGTTTATGGAGATTTAATAACTTGTTTTATTATAAACATGGGTGTGACTATTATGCAGTGTGTATACTKAAAGCATASTTATGAAAGCRAAATTCTTATGGTATATTGCTGCATTAACGTATAAGAAAGGAAAATATTCAATGCTAGAGAGTATTTAAATGTTGCGTTATATACATCTTGGTAACAAATTATCTTTTTAATGAAAGAGTAATGATTGTATAACTCAATTTTTTYTTCGTTTGAGAAAACTCGAGGTTGAAAATCTGATCAGAATTTCTATTCAATTTTGTTTCATTCCGAATGTCAGAGCTGTTGTGAAATCTCATTCATTTTACAAATTTACAATTTCGAATTATATAATCAAATGATTTACTTACTATGCATTAATCAATTAACTCGTGCTAATCGATGATCAAAAAAGAAAACTAAATAAATTATATATAAAATAAGAGGAAATTGATTCCTTTTATATTAATTCAGGATTCCTACGGGGTCCCGCAAAACTATCGAGAATTCTTGCGAATTCCCAAAAGTCCCAAGATTCCTTCGTACGATCAGGGTGGGAATCAAGTGAACTTGTAAAAAGGGTTCAAAACTTGATTCGAAATCATTTCAAAATCATATTTCAATTTTACCATAGTAAAACCAATCAGCCCACTTTGCAGTGAGGTAGACAATCGCACTAATTGCCGGGAGTAATCTTTAATCCAGAAGCCGTACTCGGAATAGATCCCTTACGGGACTATCTCCACTAGTCTCATTTTTACTCCGAGACAATTCGGTATACGCAGTGAGAATTATACCTTATCGCACATGAAACTAGGCTTAGCCAATCCAGCCATCCAGAAGGCGTCCCTGCCTGGATCCGATTGGCCTTTCGGATTTAACTTCTATCCCGATAGACGCTGCATCCTAACTCCTCTTTAATTCCCCCCTACCAAGTGGCTTAGCTTTAATATGCTCTTAAAGGTTGTACGACTATGGCTGGTATGAATCTCATGGTGTTTTCTACTTTGTACGCTGTAYCTGACGTAAKCACACATGACCTATGACATGTGACTMGAATATCACATKATATTCGACTATATGTGTACCTGTACACAGACTCCTGCAAGGTCATGTCAATTGATGTATTCTTCATGCAACTTAATGMAACKTTATGCAACAATATGTATATTTATGCYTAATYATGCATCTCTATGCATAATTATACATWGTGTACACACATTATTGTATAATACATAATTCTTTTACGTTTACGATAGATACGTGTCTTTTAGACCTTCACCACCTATGGTGTTAGTACCAATATATGCCCTAGCAAATATAGATCTCTATTATTTCCAACAAATTTAACATTAATCAAAGATCCGTTTATAATACTTTACTTCAACAATTAAAGATAAAGAAGGTAATCTTACAAACCAGGTATTCTACTTACATAGTACACCAGTAACAGKTAAAACGTTTTTGATCATCACTTTAATTCATCGATTTGACGTTTAAAATTTACAGTCTRTGCTGTGGACTCAACTGGTATGGCGCCACCTCAATTAAAATSAGGAACGACAGGCCWTTCTATGTTTAAAATAGCTTTTGATCCTGCTAGGTTTCATGATCTTTTTACAGAATTTAATTTTCAAGCATTTAATTGTCTTAAAGACATGGAGCTCATTAATTAGGATGAGGTCAGTATCTCAAGAAAAAAAAGTGTTGAATAGGTTGATGCATCCTTCCGTCAAATTACATCTAGGTATATATCCCATTCGGAAATACGAATGAAATTTAAATTGTTGATTTTTCTCAGTTTTTAGCTGTCTTCATAAGACGCGCCGTTGCTGCAGTCACAGCTTCTTTAACCCACCGGGTTTTGATAAATGTCCAGTGTTTTACACAATGTACGAGTACCTCAGTTSAATTCTTATCGTATGGTCTATTTAAAATTTATTGAATAATTGAGACTATTTGAAACCACAGAAAATGAATCCGTTCCTTCATTTGTTAACCAGGTCAGTAGAATTGAAGATTTAATAACACAAGTGTTCTCTGATGCTTCTCTATTTTTAATACAGTACTTTCCAGTTAACTCCATTATATCTACCAACAATATTCCTGTTGAGTATGTCAGTGAATTATGTTGTTCTCAATTTGTACCTTCAGAAGTTACTACAGTGTTTTCTGTTGACTCTCTTTATAAAGGTAACACTCAACTTAAGCCCCAGCCAATGGATACTTCTCATAAACCTTATCATAGTTTTGCTCCTTACTCAATTTCACTATAGCCGTGAGCTCCTATAATTTTTTTGTCAACATTAATATTAAAATGGGTTTGGTTAATGGGTTAAGAATGATTGTAAATTCAGTTAATTCAGAAGCCATTTTTGCAGACTATTTATCTCCAACAAGTGATGGAATACAATCCTTTGCAATAACCAGAAAAATTAATATATTTTATTTAGCCTTTCCTGGGTATAAGATTGTAAGATACATGTTACCTATWAAATTAGGGTTTGCTCGCACTGTTCATAAATTCCAAGGGTKATCATTTGACCGGCTGRATATCCATCTTGGATGAACAACCTTTTGCGGATGGACAATTGTATGTTGTCCTGAGCAGGGCAAAAAATCGTGAAAATTTCTGTGTAGTCTTTGCTGATAAAGTTTCATATCCTATTAAGAACTTTCAGGTCGAAGAGGTTATGAATTCATTTTAAACTTTTCGTTTCTTTTTTAATACCATGAGTTTCTTAATAAACATTTAATTATTTCAACAACATACAACTTCATGTTGGTCTTAGTTATGGTCGTTCAAGCACTTAACACGCAAAAACTCAATCAATTGTATTCTATGGTGTTTATCGAATTATTGCAGATGGGTGCGTCTAACGATTCTACCAAMATCAAATACCAYCCYTTGAACTATACTTTCAACCTTTKATTCCGGCAACAAAGGCAGTAAACATTTTTTGTCTTACTCGTTACCAAATAAAAGCGAATTTATACCGCTTTCGGCCAGGCAGAAGAATTATAGCCGAACTTTTATTTTTTACATACAATAAAAAAAGACAATTTTTCGCCGAAAAAGGACAATTCCAAAAGTCCATTGTTTCGGCAAGTTTTTTTTTTCTAAGGGAAATCTCAAATCCAACTTTTTTCTAGACTTCCCTTAATCACCCTAACGAGGGGATAAGATTCTGGCGTTGGCGAAATTTGAAACCTTAAGGTTTGGGGGGTTACAATTACTTGAGAAGAACTTGGAAATGTCTTGTGCAATTATCTGATCAATAATTGAACGATATTTTTTTTTTCGACCATATTGTTTTCTACCCTAAAGTGGTTGTTTGGGGCTACTTATTGTCCGACATCTCACCTCCCGGTTGTATCAGAAAATACATTTTATGGAGTATAAATATTTAATTATGTTAATGAAAATAATAGTATAATGTTTTTATAAAAACAGCACATATATTTTKAATATATATTAAGAATTTTATATAAAATGTTTAGAAGTTCACTATTGCACATGAACCTATAAAGATATATATGAAACTTTTTAAACAATTTAAATAGTCTAAAGAATAGAAAAAAAATTCAATTTAAAAGCAAATCAGATAGAAGAGTTTAATCCTCTTTTTTTTGCATAGCTCTAAGATCAATAAACCTATGGGGTACATCAATCAGTTTTAGAACAAATTTAGTATAAACTCTATTATTCATCTTTTTTTTATAATATTCAACGTGAATAGTAAATTTCTTATCAAGCAGATCTTTTTCTTCCATAAAATCATAGAATTCTTCACGAGTCATACTTTCGAACTCTTCTAAAGTACGATCAGTACCTAAAACCCCTGAAATATTATCTCTGAAAAGTGTTAAAGTAACAGATTCACCTGAATCATCGAAAAAGATMACAGTGAGTTTAAAAATATTACCGACATCATTTTTACGCCAATTACAATAATAATTTCTTTTAAATCAATTTTTGCACCSAACATAAGAAGCATTTTCCGTATTAACCAGACCAACGCTGACATATGTAAGTGTATATTGTTTAGCATTCCATGAAGGATCTAAACTTTTCAAAACAGCAGTGAAAGATTTCCGTTAATCAACTGTTGCTTGGGTTCCACCAGCATTATGTTAATCACCTTCAGTAACTGCGGAGCTTAAAGGACTTTTTTCATTATCATGAGCTTTAGATGCGGAATTCGGAGAATTTAATTGAGATTCAAGTAATGTAGCATTCGATAAATTCCTTCTTTTATTAGGAGTTGAAGTAATAATACATTTATGGCCTCTTCAGAACGACTGGAGTCATCTTCTGAAACCGAGAATGAGTTTATAGAAGAAATGACTACTGCGTCTGATTTGGATTTCTTTATATTTGTTTTGGATTTCTTTTTATTTGATTTTGACATATTTTCTTTAATTTTTTTAGCCATTGTAAATATTTCCTGAATTATTATAATTATTATTATTAAATTGATGTATTAGAAGACAGGATTGAAAATCAAGAAAGTTTATGTTTTAAAAAATAACTGGAAAAATAACTGTGTAGTTGCCTTTGTATATTTTACTTTTCAATTGGAATGGGTTCTAAAAGTTATTGGGGAAATTAATTATTTTCTTTTTTGGG
>BCKQ01000044.1:0-22057 GCA_001600695.1 Ascoidea asiatica
TGATGATAACCTGATATAGATTATAGATTAAAATAAAAAATTTTCTATATACAGACAATAGGTTGAATTCCATTTTGTGAGCTTTGATTTGCCATGTTGAGAACACTGGCTAGAGAAAGTAGTTTCTGAGGCCGTTTTTGGTGTCTGTAAAACCCAGACTCTTTCCTAATCGAGCCTCTTCAATGCTCTCCCTCAAATCGATTATAATACTTTCAGCCAACAATAAAAAAATGCTCCACAACAATAGTGAGTTTGGAATTTCATTAAACTAATATTCACACAATACGCCTCCTATTATTTCGCAACCCAGACATCTAGGCAGGAAATGTGGTAGTTATTAATGCCCTTTTCATAGTATTCAATAAGTGATTGTTCAGATTGAAGATATCAATATATTCCCTTTTTGGTGAATTCAATGGAACAAAGAAATAAGATGGACTTGATATCAAATGTGAACATGGATATCATCAAGTAACACTTTGCTATTGATAAGAACATAACACAATATTCTACAGTAAAGCAATAACATACTAATCAATTCCTCACAACTTCACTATTCAAACTCAATTCATTCAACATTTTATATCTTATAGATTCAAATCAATATAAATATGAGACTTTTCATCCTTTTTTTGATAATCCATTAATCTACTTTTTATCATCAATTATTCAATTATCAAATTAATTCCTATAATTATCTAACTCTACTCAAMTCAACTTCTATTCAAAATGCAATCTACTTCAAACACTCAATCTCAATCTCCAAAAGATCAAGATCTTCCATGTAAGTATTATAGATACATTTCTGAAATACAATAAAAGATGAATAAAACAATGGCAATCCCTCTTCATATACTCTTCCTCRATCACAATTACTAACAACCCATTTTATAGCTGGTACAACTGTTCCTTCAGGATGTGTTATTGCTTAAGTTATGACTGAATGTTAAGCAGCCGATGACGAGTAATGGTTAAATATAAGGATATCTAGCTTTTGGTTATATTGAAAATGTTTTCCTATTAGTTTTCAGCTGCTTTCTATTTTATTTCTTTTTGCTTTCACCCTTTTACCTATAAAAAATCATAAAAAAAAAAAACATTTTAATGAAAAAATAACAAAAAAACTTTTTTTTTTCTTTTTCTTTTTCTTTTTCTTTTTCTTTTATTTTGATGAATAAATATTAATTTTGATTCAATATTCTATCTTGTAGTTCTGTCTATGTTATTCAACAGTCTTCATAACATAGTGATGGTGTTTGCAAAATAACTTTAGCCAGCAAAAGATGATTGAAAAAAGCAGGAGATTTGATTGAATCCGGCGAGGAACAGTATTTCATTATTTCCATGTCCGCGGATCTTGTTCACAGCTGTTTTTAAGCACAGAGCTGACTTTTATTTCAAACAGCAATAAGAAGAGCCAATATCAACAACAGAAACAGGTTCTTCTTCTTTTTTAATAGCTTGATGGATATGGGTGTCATACTGAGTAAACCATTACTAGCCACTAGTACTAAAGGCGATTTTAAGACTGTCCAATTCCCACGGGCAATTGTTGGAGAAATATGGAGCATTGAAGGAAGAAAGTCAGAAGATTTTTATGCTGGCTACCACTACTACCAAATTGATGAAAATTATTCTATAAGAAAACCGGAAAAACTTCCAGTTATTCAGGATGTATTGCAGAAAACATTTGTATTTGAGGCAGAGAAAAATAACGCATTTTCACAGCAAAAGAATAAACTGACCTGCTTCTAATTTAATACCATCTCCAATTATTCATAGTTATTCTCCCAAGCAACTTGTTTTTCCGGTTCTCTGAGCAGGCTTCTTTAGAGAAGATCTGCAAAGAAAATATTTCAAACAAGGTCTGTAAAGAAATATTATTCAAAAAGCTTACAAATAATTTCTCCGAGAGTAATAATTTATCCGTGATTTTAATTATTCGTTTTTCAATTTTCCGGGGGGAATAAGTGAAAGTTGTGAAATAATAATTCATACCAGGGTTTTCACGTTACTGATAATCTTCACAGCCTTTGGGAACAGCCGGATTAATTCTCACTGATGATCGAGAAACTAAACATCAGACTCTATTAAGTTAATCCTTTTTATAGTTTATGCTGTTATATTGTCACCAAACACGAGTAAATAACTGGATAGAGCCAGAGTGGATTAATGTAGCTCAGGGTGTTTATTCATTCACCAGACATAATGATTACACTCACCGGATACCATGGGTAATGAAATATGAGATAATAGAAATATGGAATATGGAATATGGAATAACTGAAATGGCTGTAGAGGAAATTTAGCTTCCTCCACATTTTCGTTTTAGATCAATCGAATAATGGTATCCCATAGCTTCTTCACCCACATTTCGAGCAAGGAAATTCATCCAATGAGTAGTGGAAAAAAATGAAAAAAAAATTAATGAAAAAATAATTAAAAAACTAAGTGAAAAATATTCAAAAAATAAGTGAAAAAAATAAATGAAAAAGACAAATCCAAAAAACCTAAAATCATCCAATCCATACAATTATTATAACCGAAAGACTTTGTATAAATATCTCCACATTTACTGCCATTTACTAATCCCAAGTTCCAATTTTTATCTTCCAATTATCATAAAAAAGAAATAATTCCATTCTATAATATCAATCATCTATTTARAAATTAAATCAATATATTAATAAATCAAAATTTCAATAAACAATCAAATAGGAGAAAAAAAAATAAGAACAGAGATCAACCAATAGAGTTTTAATCTGAAATGTCAAACAATCCAAGCACTTTACCACCCACTCCAGAGGTTCATGATTCCYCCTCATTGAAGGCATCTGGAACTAATAGTTCCAATACAGGATCCCAAATCAATGAAAAACATGAAATGCAAGAAACAACAAATGTTGCTCACCCAAGACCACCTATTCCTTGGGTGGTTGTTATGTTGGTGTTTTCAATTTCATTCTCTGGGTTTGTTTTTGGATGGGATACTGGTACCATTGGTGGTATCACTGGTATGACTGCTTTCAAGAAGAGATTTGGTGATGTGAAGACCTAYAACTCAGAAACAGGGGAATACACATATCGTTTCCATGAAGGTATAGTTGGTATTTTGGTTGCTATTTTCAACATTGGATGTGCCTTTGGTGGTTTAGTTATTCCCAGACTTATTGGTGATAAACATGGTAGAAGATGGGGTATTATTGCAGCCATGTGGGTTTATTTCGTTGGAATGATCATTCAAATCACTGCCAGACATTCAAGTAAATGGTATCAAATTTTAATTGGAAGAGCAGTTTCAGGTTTTGCAGTAGGAGCCACTTCAGTCTTGACACCCATGTTTATTTCTGAAAGTTCACCAAAGGAAATCAGAGGTGCTTTGGTTGTCATTTATCAATTGATGATTACTTTAGGTATTTTCTGTGGTTATTGTTGTAATTATGCCACCAAAACACATTATGATGATGATAGACAATGGATGATTCCATTAGGTCTTACCTTTGCCTGGGGTTTTTTTGTCATGATAGCTGCCTTTTTCATGCCTGAAAGTTCCAGATTCTTAGTTGAGAATGATAGATTTGATGATGCCAGAGCTTCATTGGTGAGATTAAACAAGGGTAAATCAGATGAATTAATTGAGGAAGAATTAAATGAACTTAAATCTGCAGTTCAATTGGAAAGAGAACAAACTCCTCAATATGGTTTTGGAACTCAATTCAAGGAAATGTTTACTGGAGATCCAAGATTAGGATTCAGATTATTAACAGGTGTTTGTCTTATGTCTTTCCAACAATTGACTGGTAATAATTATTTCTTCTATTATGGAAGTTCATTATTTGATAATGTTGGTATGTCAGATGGTTTTATAACTTCTATTATTTTAGGTGCAGTTAATTTTGGAGCAACATTTTTAGGTATTTATATGGTTGAAAAATTAGGTAGAAGAGCTTGTTTATTAATAGGATCATATTGGATGTTTATTTGTATGATGATATATGCTTCAGTTGGAGCTTTTGATTTAAACACAAGTTCAGTTGGAGGAGCTGGTGGATATGTTATGATTGTATTCACATGTCTTTATATTGCAGCATTTGCATGTACTTGGGGTCCAGTTTGTTTTGTTGTTGTTTCTGAGATATATCCATTAAGAATTAAATCAATGGCTATGGCAATTGCAACWTCAGCTAATTGGATTTTTAATTTTATTATTTCATTATGTACTCCATTTATTACTGATAGAATTGGATATAAATTTGGTTATGTATTTGCATTTTGTTTATTATTCTCAGGTATTTTTGTTCAATTTTATGTTCCAGAAACTAAAGGATTAGGTCTTGAGGAAGTTGATAAATTATATGARTTAACCAAAGGTAGATCAAGAATGTTTCTTGCTAGAAAAGAATTAACTAAATCTCAAGGATATGCTTAGTTCCAAGATGTATTATCAATCACCTTTAAATTCTATTTCATTTATTCAATTTATAATGCAATATTCCCTTCTTTTTCAAAACGCTTTTTTTATTTTTATTATTGCCATGAAAGCTATGAGTGCTCATTAAAAAAAAAATCTTTTTTCTTTATCAATTTTAATTATTTATCATTTATTTATTTTTTTTTTCAATTCTTAATAGAATCTTTATAGAATCTTTATAGATCTTTTTTAAAAATTTTTTAAATTTCTTTTATTTTACATCATTGAATTTTATAATCAAACTATTTAATAATTATCTAGTATTGAATTATGAAATCATTGACATTTTAATTTTTAGTTTTTAATATATTCATTTTTTTTTTTCTTTTTGTAAGAATGACTATTTTTGTAGAATGAGATATAAAATTCTTTTAGAGTCTATCTTGCTGCAGCTCGAGGGAAATGTTAAGATTATTAATAGGATTAAATTAATGTATTTTTTTGATTAATTCTTTTTGATATTATATTAAGTTTAATTGTTCCTCTCGAAATATTAATTCGAAAATTATTTTATTGTTGAAAGTAATATTCGTCTATCAATGTTGAATAAGTGTTGATATTTTGTTTTCTTAGATGATGCAACAATCAATAAACAACACGTGCTTTAAAGAAGCCAATCATCCGGATTCTCTTAAGACGCGAAAGGAAATAAACAACAACAACAAAGAAATCAGAAATAAAAGAAAGAAAAAAATAAACAAGAGTTCAAAAGAAGAAGAATAGTTCTTTTAATTTTAATTTGGTCTAAAGTAACAGACTATTTTATTTATAACTGATTGAGCTGAATTTAATATTTCTCGTTTGTAAAATTACCAAAGGTATCAGAATACATTTACTTTGGCCTCATTAAATCAATTGCAACAACTTATTTCTACAACTTAGCTGTTTTTAGTGGAAACAAGATAATTAGGTTTTACTTTTTATTTTCTTTTGTGGCTTCGAATAGTATCCAGTAAGAGAAAATCCAAAAGTGACACCCAGTTTCAAAAATTGTATAACTCCAATAATTATATAAATAATCAAGTTAGCTTCTATTTCGTTTATCTATCAATAAGTTTTTTCTTTCTTTTTTTTCAAATAACTCTTCACAATTCGCGTTAATCTTCTATCTTTATTTCCCAATCATCAATTATACCCATTTATACATTTTACAAGAAAATTATGTCCAAGCGAAATTCAAATAAAGAAAATGAAATTGATTTCCAATCAATTGATAATTCTACTCTGGATTCAAATATTATTAAGAAAATTCCTCATGGTTTGAAAAAAAAAAGAGAAAGAAATTCAATCTCAAATTTTACTAAATCTTCGAATAATAGAACTTACTCAATGCGAAGGAAAACTTATCATTCAAAATTAGATCTCAATAGAAGAAATATGGAATTGAATTTAACTCCAACCGCTACTAAGTTCAAAACAAGATCCTCTAATAATAATGATATTATTAGTAATAACAATACTAATAATAACGATAATTCAAATTTTATAAATTCTTTGAGAAAGATTCCTTCAACTGTTCCAAGAAATTTATCCAAACAGTTCAACCATATTTTTCTGGATGATGATTACTCACCAGCTGATAATCCTGATCAAAATATTCATGATCAAAATGATTTTAATTTAAGTTTTAAATCAAATAAAAAAAATTTAATATTAGCTCAAAAAAACTTAAATCAGAAACTAAATTCCATAAAAAGCCTGAGAAATTTTAAACCTACAAATAATATCAATAATTCAAATAAAAGAAACTCGATCAATCTCAATGAAAGATTATCAATTACTCAGTCTTCTGATTTTATAGATATTGATTCTGAAGATTCTGATAATAATACTAATACTCCATCAAAGTCAATCAAAAAGAAATCGAAAAAAAATAATGAGACTATAAACAAAAGTAATTTTAATAATGATCATATAAATAATAAGGACAACAATGATAGCAATGATGATAATAATAATAATAATAATAATAATAATAACAATAATAACAAGGGTGATAATAATAGTAACAAAAATATTAGTAATAATTTGATTACTTCTCCTTTGGATACAACAATGACACCAATTGCATATAATAATCAGCAAAGCACTATCAATTCTGATTTAGATACACCCTCGAAATCTTCTTTTAAATCTATCCATGAAACTGGTTTAAAGAAGAAAATTCATTCAGAAGACGAAGAAAGTCGTAATATGAATGTTGATGCTAATATAAAGACTAATAACGATGAGAGTAATGAACGACTAATGAAAAGAAGAAAATTTTCAAAAGGTATCAAATTAGGTAATATTCTTATTAGTTCAAGCGATAGTGAATTAGATAATGAAGAAGAACAATTAAATTTGACTTATACTAAATTGTCTTCCTCAATTAATGAAATAAATAATGAAGTTAATCAAACTCTACAAAGTCATATGGATAACAATGATAATAATGATAATAATGATAACAATGATAATATTGATAATAATTTGAATTTATCTCATATTATTCTAAATTCTACCAGTGAAAATGAAAAGGATGTAAATGATACAGACATTGGAGAAAATAAAAATATTGAAAGTATTGATAAGGCAGAAATCGATGATAACGATAAACTTAAGAAAAATAGCCGTCAAAATGATCATAATAAGGATTTGAAAACCTCAAAAGATATAATTCCTTCCACTCCACCTCATCCAACTGAACCAATGGCTGTTTCTCCTATTACGGAACAAGGATCAAGAATTATTCATGCCTCTTTATTGAATTTAAACCAATCTGAGCCTGTTGATATTCAGATTCCTGATAGTCCTCTAAAGAACCATTCTTCCACTTATATCGAAGAAACTATTGAGGAACAAGATTTTGAAAGCGCTAATGGAGAGTTATCAAATAACATCACTGAAAATAATACTGGATATAATAGTTTGCATAACTCAGAAGATAATAATGAAAATAAAAATTCAGAAAACACCTTCGAAGACAATGAAATATTAGGTTTAGTCAAACCATCAATGTCAATCAAAGATCTTGATATTCCTGGCTTTAAAATATCCTCAGACTCTATTCCTAAAATTGATGGTGTCAATGAGATTAATGAACCAAGTCTTATTGATAGTGAAGTTCCCATATATTCTTTAAATCAATTCAAAAATATTCAAAATTCTTATGTTAGAGATCTTAAAAACTTACAAATTCAACTTTCTGACAAAAACAATTCCTTAATTACTTCAAAAAGGGAAATTTCGGAGAATAATCTTAAAATTATGAATCTTGAAAAAGAAATAAATGACTTAAAGTTAGATAAAAATGATTTAATTGAGAAAATCAAATTATCTCAAACCCAATTTAAAATTTTCAATAAAAATATAGAGATTTATGAAAAAACAATAAAGGATAAAACAAATAAAATTATCTACTATCAAAGATTGATTCAACAATCAAGGATAAAATCAAAAAAGTATGAAAAAGATTCAATATCCTATAAGCAAACTATAAATAAGCTAACTCAAACGATTACTTCCATTAAAAATCAAAACATTTCTTTGATAAATGAAAGAAACTTAAATGAAAAAGCCAAAAATGATTTAATTATATCTGAAAAGAAAAATCAAATCAAAATAAATGAATTGGAGAAAAATGTTGAAAAGCTTGAACATATAAAAAGTAACTTGCAAAAGAATGGTGAGGATATTGAAACTACGTTGGAAAAAACAAATCATAGATTAACTCAGTTAGAAGAGCTTTTAGAATCTAAAAATAAGGAAATTCAACAGAATAAAGGCTATAATGCTGAATTAGAGGAAAAAATCGAAGAATTGACCGATAATAAAAACTCTACTTCCAACAAAATTATCAAACTAAGCAATGAGCTAGATAATGTTAAACAGCAAATGAAATTCAAAGAAGATGAAAACGCTTTATCATTAAAAGAAATTGATGAACTCCAAAATATAATCAAATCCAAAAATGAAAAGATTCAGGAGTTTGATATTAAATTTGATGAAATAGGGTTAAATTTAGATGCCATTGTTAAAGAAAAAGAGATAAAAGAAAGTGAAATTTCTGATATTAAACATAAAGTGAAAAAATTGGAAGAAGAAATTAAAATATTGTATTTGGAAAAATCTAATTATTCAAAGCAAATTCAATCATTGAAATCTGAGAATATAAACTCTATAACTTCAACACAACAGCAAGAGCTGAAATTAAAAGAAATGGAAAACTTACTTGAAAGTAAAGATCGAGAGCTCATGGAAAAACAACTGGAGATAAGCAAATTAAGCGATGAAAATCTTAAAATCAATGCCGAAAATGTAGAGGAGTTAGACAAATTTCATATTAAAGTAAATAATTTACAAAATATTATTGTGACAAAGAATAAAGAAATTTCAATGTTAAAAGATAAAAGTGATAATTTACTGAATGAAAATGACTCTTTAAGTAGTAAATTAACCAATTATATCAAAGATTTTAACTCTTATAAGAAGCAAATAGAAATATTAAAAAATCAACAATTATCCAGTGAGAAAAAAAATGAGCAAAGGTTGACTGAATTGGCAGATAGGTTATATGTTCAATATTCTAAAAAGCATGAGCAAAAAGTAGCAATATTGAAAAAAGCATATGAAACAAAATGGCAAAGTAAATTAAATAGTGCTCATACTATTAATGAGAATCTTAAAAGAGAAAATCAGGGATTAAAAGAAGAGTTGAAAACTGAAAGAAGTGAAAAGGGTGATTTGATCAAGCTTTGGGATCAGTTATTGAAAATGGAAGATGCTGGAGGCAAAATTGAAAATGAAAACCAAAGAAAATCCATTTTGAATCAGTTTAAAAAATAAACTTGGCGTAACCAAATTTGTGTATACTACTATAATAAAATTAATAAACAATTAAACAAATTTTATGTTTCAATCTAATCACTACTATCGAAAACTAGTTTATACCTAATAGAATATTGACCGTTAAATGATATTTTTTTTTGCATTTTTTTTTTTTTCTAGGAAAACTTGTTTCTTGCATTATTATAATGAAAAATTCAGCAGCAACTTTTCCAAGAAGGCAAAAGACTATAAAACAGACCAAAAAAAAAACGACAACAGCAGGACTCGAACCTGCGCGGGTAAACCCAAAAGATTTCTAATCTTTCGCCTTAACCACTCGGCCATGTTGCCTTTAGTCCTAAAGTATATAGAAGAGATTACTTATATTTTATAATAAAATGAAGCCTTTGTTCTCTCTTATTTTGCTTTCTTTTCTCATTAATCATAATTCATAAATGAAAGAGTAGTTGGAAAGAGTAATCCAGCGGTTTAAAAAGATAGAAGAGAAAATAATCATCACTATTCAATAAACTTGAATTTACATTCTCTCTCTCAGGATATTGAAGTAGAAACAAATTCTTCAATAAGGCTCCCCATTTTCCCACATGTTGAGAATATGCTTACCCATGGGATGTGTTATACACCATGGGGATCCCCATATTATTAAGACGATCATAGAGAATTTTATAAAAATGTCAGAAGACAACTAAAGGTTGGCTGAACTATGGAAGTTTCAATTTCAGAGTCAAGCTAAACTTTGGGTAACCATTTGATTTTTCAAGCTCAAAACAGCAGTTTACAAAAGTCTAATTTCAAAATAATTGTTACTCCCATAGATTAGCAAGCTTATTTTTCAACATAGTCTTTTTTGAATAAACAGCCGGAAAAACTAATTTTTTGTTTGTCTTTTTAAAAGCATAAAACAGTTTTTTTTTATTATGAAAAGGCACCTTTATGAAAAAGAAACTAACTTAAGAATAAGCAAAAAAGATATTTTATGAGAGAAGAAAAATTAAAGGGCATAGTTTCTCCGTAATTATTCCGAAGCATAGAAATCCAGCCAACCACATGAAGGTCACGGAAAAATGTCGAAGCAGAAGATACAACAACAAACAAAAACTCACCCAATCAGTCTCAACCACCACGTCATTTTTCCAATCCCGTCCTAAAATAAATTTTCCGAATGGTATGTTTCTCCGAATTTTGTTTTTCCGATCAGCCAGTCGCTGCACGTACTCATAAAACTGGGTGACTTTTATGAGCTGGTGGAGGAACAATTTTTATAGTTTTCAGCAATTATTCAGGCAGGTCATGTAATAATATTTTCCGGCCACTGGGATGTTCAAAAAAGAAAAGGGAAATATTCTTCTCAATAAAGAATTATGGAATAAAATAGTAATTCAATATTCCAGGAATCCCGTTTTCAATTATTAAAGGACCTTCTTTTACTTGCTTATACTTCTCTTGCTATTATGGAAAAATGTTTGCTAGACAATTAGTACTTTTATGCAATTCCAAGGAAAAATGTATCATTTGGATATTAAAAATATTGAAACTCTAATACCCTCGAGTTTCAATGATTGTGTGCTTACTATTTACAGAATTTCATTTATCATTTAATATAGTTAGCCATATAATTTATATGTTTGTTAAAAAATTTTTACTGGTGTACTTCAGTTAAAAACTTAATATAACTTCTAATTGTTAATAGCCTTACATATTGAAAAAAAAAAGTAAAAAAAATATAAATATCCCAATTTTCCTTCTTCTATTTCAAATAATTTCTGTTCACAATTTCTTTTTTATTATCATTACAAATAATATAATAAATTAAATAAATTAATCAAAAATTAAATAAATTAATTAAATAAATTAATTAAATAATCAAATAATCAGATAATTAAATAATTAAATAAATAAATAACAATAAAAAGTTAAAACAAAAATATAAATAAAATCATATCAAAATGTCTCAAGCTGTAATTAAAGCTGAAGAAAAGCATGTTGAGAAAGATGAAGGCTCGGCACTTAAAGCAACTGGAACAAGTTCTTCAAATATTGATTCGGAAGGAAATCAAGAACTTCATAGAGTTAAAAATACTGGTAATCCAACTTTAGCTATTTTACTTTGTATATCAATTTCCTTTGGTGGATTTGTATTCGGATGGGATACAGGTACTATTGGTAATATTACAGGAATGACAGCATTTAAAAGAAGATTTGGAGATGTTCAAACTTATGATGAATCAACTGGTGAATATTCTTATCGTTTTCATGAAGGTGTTGTTGGATTAATTGTATCAATTTTTAACATTGGTTGTGCTTTTGGTGGTTTAGTTATTCCTAGACTTATTGGTGATAAACATGGTAGAAGATGGGGTATTATTGTAGCAATATTTGTTTACTTCGTTGGTATTATTATTCAAATGACAGCAAAATTATCAAGTAAATGGTATCAAATTTTAATTGGAAGAGCAGTTTCAGGTTTTGCAGTTGGAGCTACTTCAGTTTTGGTTCCAATGTTTATTTCAGAAAGTGCACCAAGAGAAATTAGAGGATCTTTAGTTGTTATTTATCAATTGATGATTACTTTAGGTATTTTATGTGGTTATTGTTGTGATTATGGTACTAAAGAAAGTTACGATGATGATAAACAATGGATGATTCCATTAGGATTATCTTTTGCATGGGGTTTCTTTGTTATTGTTGCAGCTTATTTTATGCCAGAAAGTGCAAGATATTTAGTTGAAAATGATAGATTTGATGAAGCTAAAATTTCATTAGTTAGATTAAACAAAGGTAAATCTGATGAATTAATTGAAGAAGAATTAAATGATATTAAAGCTTCTGTTAGATTAGAAAAGGAATCCACTAATGATACTGATTTAAAGAATGTAATAAAAGAAATGCTTACTGGAGAACCAAGATTAGGATTCAGATTATTAACAGGTGTTTGTCTTATGTCTTTCCAACAATTAAGTGGTAATAATTATTTCTTCTATTATGGAAGTTCATTATTTGATAATGTTGGTATGTCAGATGGTTTCGAAACATCTATTATTTTAGGTGCAGTTAATTTTGGAGCAACATTTTTAGGTATTTATATGGTTGAAAAATTAGGTAGAAGAGCATGTTTAGTTCTTGGATCATATTGGATGTTTGTCTGTATGATGATATATGCCTCTGTTGGTGCTTTTGATTTAGATACAAGTTCAGTTGGAGGAGCTGGTGGATATGTTATGATTGTCTTTACATGTCTTTATATTGTTGGATTTGCATGTACTTGGGGACCAGTTTGTTTTGTTGTTGTTTCTGAGATATATCCATTAAGAATTAAGTCTATGGCTATGGCAATTGCAACATCAGCTAATTGGATTTTCAATTTCATCATTTCATTAAATACTCCATTCATCACTGATAGAATTGGTTATAAATTTGGTTATGTATTTGCATTCTTCTTATTGGTTTCTGGTGTTTTTGTTAGTATATATGTTCCAGAAACAAAAGGTTTAGGTCTTGAAGAAGTTGATATGCTTTATCAATTATCAAAAGGTAGATCAAGAATGTTTGCAGCCAGAAAAGAATTACCAAGAGGTTATGAATAATTGTTTTTTCAAAATAACCCTCATTAAACATTTATTATTGCATTATAAATATCTAATGCTCATTAAATTTAATTATCAAGCACTCCTTTTTTTTTTTTTAACCCTTATACTGCTTGGCTATAGATAGTTCTTAGTCTCATGAGTTTTATGAATTTCAAAAATTTTAACGAAGTTTCTTTTTATTTTCCTTTTACTTTTTTTTCATTTAAAAAAAATATCAAGTTTTTAGTTAATGCTCTTTTTTTTTTTATTATGACATCATTTTTAATACATATTTCATTTTTTTTTAACAAAAGCTTTAATGTAAACCTTTAATTTATATATACAGTATAATATTAAATCAAAATGAGATATTATTGAAAATAAACTATACAGACTTAGTTTCTTCATTAATCCAAGCAGTTTTTAAACTAATCCAGTGAAAAAGAATACTGTTAAATTATGCAGATATAATCAGAGCAGCAAACAATTGCCTATTTTGACTTTATCCGGGAAAACTGGCTGTTGTATCACGTTTATTATTGTTTTAATGCTCGAAATGTCAGAGTTCCGGGACTTTCCGTTTTGGGATTATTTTTATTTTTTTGAAATTTTTGTGATTTTTGAGATTTTGGAACTTTTGAAAGAAAAAAAATAAATGAAAACAAGTTCAAAAGAGAAGCGAGAAGAAAGGAACAACAACAGCAACAACAACAACACAAAAGGTTATATCGTTCTAGAATAGGAATTAATAATAATAGGAAACATGTCAAGGCCAGAAATATATTCACCGGAAGGATTGAGATTGGATGGTAGAAGATGGAATGAAATCAGAAAATTCAGTTGTAAAATAAATACACATCCAATATCTTCTGATGGTTCTTCATATCTTGAAATTGGAAATACGAAAATAATATGTATGATAAATGGACCAATTGAACCAAAATTGAAATCAAATACTTTACAAGATAAAGCATATCTTTCAATAAATATAACTCAGACAAATTTTAGTTCAAATTCAAATTCAAATAAAAAAATTAATAAAAATAGTAAAAAATTACAAGAATTAAATATTTCTTTAACTAGAATTTTTGAAGCTTTAATAATTTTAAAAAATTATCCAAGAACTCAAATATTAATTAATGTGATAGTATTGAATGAAGATGGTTCATTGATTTCTTCAATTATAAATTCAATTACTTTAGCCTTAATAGATTCTGGAATTTCAATGTATGATTATATTTCTTCAATAAATTGTGGATTATATAATAATTCATTACCTTTATTGGATTTGAATCATTTGGAAGAATTGAATATGAGTTTTTTAACTTTAGGAGTCATAGGAAATAGTGAAAAGATTTCATTTTTATTACAAGATGAAATTTTACCAATTGATAAACTTGAGAAAATCTTAGCAATTTCAATTTCTGGTACTCATGAAATTAAAAAATTAATGGATAATGAAATTAAAAGTCATGCAAATTTAAGAATTAAAAGATCAACAATGTGAGAAATTAAAATGATAATAATTATTATTTTCATTTTAATATATATTTTATATACTTAATAATTTATATAAATCTTTAAAAATTATACTTAATTTACTAAAAATTTCATTATTTCTTAATCGTAGTTTATAATTTATACCATTATTACCAAAACTTAAATTTAAACATAATTTATTTATATTAATAATTAAAAAAATTAATAAAACACTAATTTGTTTTAAAATTAAATTTTTTTCAATATATTTAATAAATTCATCAGATTTTAATGGATAACTGTTTTTTCTTTCTTCATCATTAATATTAATATTATTAATATTTCCATTTTTATTTACATTATCTTCAGATTTATGAATATTATCAATATATGAATTATTTGGAATTTTAGAATTAATATTAAATAATTTTCCATCATCAAATAAAATTTTTAAAACATCTTCTTTTGTGAATAAATTTAAAAAAAATTCTTTATCTTCTTTCTTAACTTTATTTTCATATTTTTCAAATAATTTACTTATTTTTTCATCACTTTCTTCTTCATTATTTATATTAATTTCATCATTTTCGTTTTCATTATTTTTATTAACATTTTCAACTTCTTCATCATCATCTTCTTCATATATTTCATTATTATCATCATGTTCCTCTTCTTCTTCATCATCATCATAATCATAGTGTTCATTATCATCATTATCATCATTATCATTTTCTACATGTTCATTATGTTCAATATATTCTTTATGTACTTCATTATTATTATAATGTTCTTCTTTATCACTTTCTTCATTTGTTATTTTAATAGTATGTAAATCATTATCACCAAAATATAATTTATCATTATGAATTTTACTTAAAATTTTATTTGCAACACCATGAATAATTCCTGAATTTATAATATAATCAAAATCCATTGAAAGATAAAGATTAATAACTTTAATTAAAACTTGTAAACAATATAACATTGATCTTTGAAAAATGGCATTAATATTACCTTCATAATTACTTATATTAAAAATTAAATTATTTAAATCAATATTAAAATTATCTTTATTATTTTTTAAATCATTTAAATTTATTAATTTATATCTTAATAAATCTTGAGTAATTGYACCTTTTGTATCAACTAAGAAATTAATTATTGCAATAATTACATCAATTTGACTATTACTTTCTTTTAATTCATCTTCATTATAATTATTAGAATTTGAATTTTCATTTTCATTTTTATTTTTATTTTTTCTACTAGATTGAGAAATTATATCTTTATATTTATCTAAATTTAAATTATTTAATAATTTTTTATTAAATTTTATTAATTCTTCAATTAAATTTTCAATATTATTAATTAAATTAAAAATATTTTTAATATGTAATTCAATATTATAATTATTTAATTTTTTATTTTTTGAATTTCTTTTTTTATTTAAATTTATTGATTGATTATTATTGTTATTGTTATTATTATTATTATTATTATTATTATTATTATTATTATCATTATTAAATGAATTTAAAGAAAGAGAATCTAAATTTATAATATTTATTGAATTTGAAGATTGTGATGATAAATTTAATGAATTTAATGAATTTGAAGTAATATATTTATAATTCATTGAATGAGTATCAATATTAAATAAAAAAAATAATTTTAAATTAAAAAAATTTGAATTTAATCTTAAAATTCTATTTGAATTTAATAATAATTCAAAATTTAAAAAAATATATTTTTGATGATTTTTTTTTTCTTCTAAATAATTTTCTTTTAAATTTTGATTTTGGTTGTTATTATTATTATTATTATTATTATTATTAATATCAATATCAGTATGATTTTCATCAATATTATTAATAAAATTTTTATTAATATTTGAATTTGATTTTATATTATTATTAATATTTATAATATTTTTATCATTTCTAATTCTTTTAATTAAATCATCAAGAATATTATCATAATTTAATTTTATAAAATTATTAAATAAATTAAAATTATAATTTGATTTAATATTTTTTAATGAATAAAAATTTAATAAATTTTTTTTTTGATCTAAATTATTAATTAATTTTAAAAAATTTTTTAAATAAAATTTTATTTGAAAATTTTTTAAATTTAAATTAAATAAATTTATTGAATTTGGTAAATTTATTAAAAAAATTTTAATTTGATTTAAATTTACAAAAATATTTAAAATTAAATTTTTTAAATTTTTTATAAATCTTAAATTTTGATTTAAACTTAAATTTAATTTATTTAATTTATTAAAAATTGAATATAAAAAAATTAATTTTTTATTACCATTTAATAAAATTATATCAATAAAAAAATTTTTTAAAAGATTAAAATTTAAAATTTTAGTATTTGTAATTAAAGAAACTGAATTATTATTTTTTTCATTATTTGAATTAATTGATTTTGATTGTTTAAAAGTATGAAATTGAGCTTCTTCTTCTTTATAACTATATTCACTTAAAATTTCTTCACTATCTATATTACTATTAGAGTCTGAAATCTCATCATTATCGTCATTATCGTCATTTAAGTCATTTAAGTCATTTAAGTCATTGGTATCATTTGAATCTTCATTTATATAATCATTAATAGATTCATTTATATCATTATTATCTAAGCGCTTATAATTATTGATATCATTAGTGTGATTATTTTGAATTTTTTTAAATTTTATAGTTTTTGAATTTTTATTAAATATTGATAAAAAAGTTTGAAATTTTAATAAAATTTCAAAATCAAATTTTAATAAATTTTTTTGTAAATAATTTATATCAATTAATAATGAAAATAATTTATTTAAAATTATTATTCTTTCATTATTATTATTTAATTTTGAATTATAAATTTGATTAATTGAATATTGAATTTTTTTATAAAAAAGAAAATCATTAGAATAATATAAACTATTTGAATTKGAATTATTATTATTATTATTATTATTATCTTTATTTCTCTTATTCTTTTTATTCTTATTCTTTTTTCTTTTATTATTATTGTTGTTATTATTGTWATTTGTATTGGCGGTTAAATCTTCAAAATTATTATTGATGTTATTTAAATTAAAATTATTATTAAGATATAAAGATTCTAAATCATTTGAATTTAAAATTCTTTGAATATTTAAATTATTTAAAATTAAATTTAATATATTTAAATAATAATTATCTAAAATTAATTGAAAAGTTTTAATTAATTTATTAAAATTATCAGATAATGTTAATAATAAAATTCTTAAATCAAAAAAAAATTGTAATTTTTCAGTATTTGAAACTAATCTAATATCATCATCATCATCATCATCATCAATTTCATTTATATTTTTATATTGATTTGAATTACTTGAATTCATATTATTTTATATCTTTTATGATTTATTGATAAAACTGATCTTTTGAATATAAAGAAATAAACAAAAAGAGAAATAAACAAAAAGAGAAAAATATAAAGAAAGAGAGAAAGAAAGAAATGGAAATGGAATAAAAGTAAATTGCGGTTGGAGTAAGAACCAGTGGAACGGGTCGAATGGAGCACGGAAATTGTAAACCGGACTAAATCTCACCACGGATCTTGATCAAATATAACGGAAAGTAATTTGTAGTACTAATTTTATAGTTTCCAAAAACGGAAATAAAACCGTATTTCAAATGAGGTAACCATAGAACAATTACCCAAATAGGTATCTTTAGTTATTAAAGTTGTAGTTTGTGTCTACAGACGTTTAAGTGCTGCTGCCAGAGTTTACGTTTTTATTTGCGAAAAAGTTACGTTTTTCAATAAAATGTTACGTTACGTTTTATTTTGAATTTGGAAAATCGACGAAGAAACACAAAAAAATCAACTTGTTTTTTTTTTCATTTTCTGCTGCTGGTGCTTTTGGTGCTTTTGGTGCTTTTGCTGCTTTTGCTGCTTGAGAAGTCATTGATTTTATTTTCAGGTAATTGTTCTAAGTGTTGTAAATGTGGTTTTGACTTTAAACAACATTGAAATGGTATTGGAATATTCCTGAAATATTTGTGATATTGATTTATCACTACGCTTTCATTTAAAGAAATTCATTGTTAATTGAACCACTTCACTGAAATTTTTGAACTTTTTGAAACCTTTGGAATTTTAAATAAAGTGATCACCAAGTTAAATAATGCTAATAACATTAATTTGTTTTTTTATTTTTTTATTTTTTTATTTTTTTATTTTTTCTTCAATAAAAATCTCTTTCTGCTTTTATTTCCAGTTTATTTACCAATTTGATAAAAAAAATGAAAAAGAATATAAAGAGAAGTTTTGAAAGGAAATCAACAAGAAAACAAAATAAAATCTAAGAAATTGAAATCTAAATTCAAGGCATAGAATTTCAATCTGATATTATATATTGAATACAAGAGGAATTTCTTCTTCGATTTAGAATAACAAACTTACATTTATATTAATAATACTCATGATTATTACTTTCCTTCATATCAATGATTATCACTTAGTTCATTCATATTAGTTTATTCCCATATGCATAATTTATATCTATAGGTAGTAAATTTCCAATAAAAAATAAAGGTCTTGAATAATTCCCTTTTTTTTTTTTTTTTTTTTTTTCTATTTAAGGGAATTTGAAACGGATTTAATCCAATTTCATTTTATCAATCAATATCACCAAGAATAAATGATAATATAAATTATTCAATAAATTTATGTCCACTTTTATATTCAATGATTAATTAGATTAAAATTAAAGAAATAAYAACAATAATTCATAAATTATTTGAAATTAAAATACCTTTACCTTCATTCCAAATAACATCTGTTACTAATTCTACCACTACTATCATTATTATTTTCTTTTCCCTAATTCAACTGAAAGTGTTAATATATTGGACTAAATTAGCAATTAATAAAAATTGAAGGGTTTTGAATTATCATCTTAGAAAACTATTCATGGATTATTTCTAAAATAAAGATAATTCATAACTTTCCAGAAATATAATTTTCCTGATAAAAAAAATTAAACTTCTAAAGGATAATTTAAATTATGATCYAAATGAATGAATAGGAAAATAGATTAAAGTGTATATGCTTATACAATATATTGGCTTATTCATGATTATCCATTTGATTTTGTTCACTAATCAAAGATTGATATAAATGTAAGAGACATAATAGCTTGGATTCATGGCTCTACTTCTAAAATATTTTAGACCAAGGACAATATTGATATTAAATCAACAGTAGTTCTAAAAAAACATCTACCACTTAAAGATAAAAGCAATTTAGGGGAAGAAGGAACAATACCAATTAAAAATTAAGCATCAGTTCTTGAACAGAATGAAATAAATGTACAGCAATTTTCAGTTGAAAATTTTGGGACCTCAGTACATGTAGACTGATATGTAGCAAATGTTYATTATACAAMAAGTGGACCATTRGAGATATAAAACAGRCAGAAGCTAAACAATTAAAGATTAAAAAATAAAARTTAAAGAAACATAAGTTKTTGAGCTTAAGCTTAGAATTGTCCAAACTTTAGAATATGATAAAGATCAAGTACTTATTGATGWTAGCAAACTTGAATGATTTGAAAAACTAGATGAGCTAGAGAAATAAATTTTTTTAGATTTCTAAATGATGTCAATAATTTTAATTAGATGATATCAGGAATAACATCCTAAAATTAAAGGTTTAGTGGATAAATATCTAGCCTTAATAATTGAAATAAGTATAAATATAATAGTACTCATTTAAATGACATTTTWAGAAGCATTTGGAACTAGAGTAAAAAATATCAGTTTTATTTTATAAAATTAAATTTTTGATTAATGTATTTAAATGAATATTAATCTTTCTAAAAAACAAAAATTGGTTAGCATTGATTTATGTTATATAATGGATAAATTTTATATGAATTCATTAGGAAAAACTTAGTCTAAAAATATAAGAAAACATATCTCAAAATGATAAATTCAATCAATATCAATACCTGAAAGAAACAAACCGGGTCCCAGACTTTTTTGGATTAAGTTAGTTCCCAAGAAAAAGTATTAGATGATAAAGAATCAATTCTTATAAATTGAAAATTTATACTCTTATTTTAGCAAATGAGTTTCAAAACCGTTAATAACTGGAGGAAAAGCTAGAGATTGAAGATTGTTGGATTTTATCTTTAGTTAAATTTATATTTGGGAATAAACCSCAAGATATATTGAATTAATAAGAAAATGGTAGTGYTTTGAAATTAAAATTTCATTGAATGATTTCCAAGGTTTTTTATTTACTACTGGAAACATATTAACTAGTATATTGATTTGAATAAAAATATCAAAAAAAGAATATTTTTTGCTTTTTGTATAAATTATTCTCTTACAGTTGTTAAAGAGATTGACTTTTTTATTCTATTTGAAATTATGATTTCATATTTTAAATTGATATTGTTTAAAATTATAATTTGGATTATGATAAAAGATTAAAAGTTAAAGCTATTTAATACCCAATTTGGCAAAAAAAATAAACCATGAATTAAATATAAATACAAGATCTTCTTGATAAAATTTATGGATATATTCAAAATAATGTGAGAGTGAATTTCATTCATCTTATTGATATTTTTTTTAGGATTTTTTGATAGATAGTAAATTGAGTTATAAAGAGAAGGAGATAATTGAACATATTAATTAATATTTTGATTACTATCTTAAATCAATACAGTGCTTAAGGAATAAGAAATAATCAATCAAATATAATAGTAATGTTAATTGAAACTTCAGGAATTATATTTCATTCGAAGTGATATTTTGAAGTTGTGATTCAAAATTGTCATTTTGTATTTTTTGAATTGATAATTCAAATCATAATTATTTGAAACATAATTACCAAATTGGAATGAGATACTTATGAATGTGATTTAAGGATATATTGAAATAAGTAATCCAATCTAAAGATATATTCAGCATAGACTAAGAATGATGTAATAATAGTTTAATAAGGAAAGTATTAAAAAAATCGATATATTCTAGAGTCCTTGAAATTTTAAATGTAACTAAGTCTGAGAACTAAAAAGATAAATTGGTATTTGGATGAAGTTTGTTTGAAGAACCAGGAAATTATTTTTTGTAATGATACTAATGTTTACAATTACTAATTAAATGAGATTCTATTGAATAAATTCTTTTAATTTCTAATTTAATAATAATCTCAGCCAGATAACCTTTTATAATTTGATTCTTAGGATGGTGTTATCGAATTTTGGCTAATATCTTTTGTGAGAAAAGTAAGTATCCATTAGTGTATTAATACTATCAGATTTTTGTTTATAATTATGAATCTTTTATTGATAAATAGTGGTGCTTAAATAATGAATAAGAAGAAGTATATTTACATCTTTATYAGATGAAGTTATYAAAGAGCAGTGATATTTTCAATTATGAATGAAGCTTAGAAGTTATTACATCAACTAAATGCTTTTAATTATTACTTAATAATAATTAAATTTATTTTCTCATCACAAATTTTCAATAAGAAATATTCATTGAATCAAAAGCAGCTGAAGGTTTTATTTTAATGAAATTTATTCTTTAAAAACTAATAAAAGATATAAAAGAACTGTTGGTTATTATCTTTTGTTATAATATAATTTAATTAAAGAAATGAGTAAATACTTTAAATTTGTATCGGCGGTTAATATTCCTTGAAGAAA
>BCKQ01000045.1:6481-20023 GCA_001600695.1 Ascoidea asiatica
TGATAAGAATTGCATATTCAAAATAAATCAAATAAACTCTGCTGTAGATAGGTCTAAAAATCTGTAGTTTGTTAATGCTTTCTTTTATTTGCCAGTTTTGTTAGTGTTTTAGTAACTTTTAGTCTAAGATTTGAAGGCTGTACTGGAGCTGTGCCTATTTTTTTTACCATTTAAACAGTAAGCATAAATGATCTACTCCCTAACACATTATCCTTTCACTTCCACACGCCAACAAAGAACAAAGAACAGAATAATTTTTGTTTGTTTATTTTCGGTGGCTGGTGTTAAGTGGCTGGCGGTACGTGGCTGATGATTCATCTGCATTTTTATAAAAATAAATGAGAAGAGAGAGAAAGAGAAAGAGAAAGAGAAAGGGGGCAAAGAGAGATATTTTTCAATTATTATTCAGTGATGATTTAAAGGTTGAAAGACTATGAATTTACAGTTTCATTATCACTTTCAACATTATCTATCGTACCACTGCACTCTCTTCCTCAATACAACACAACACAACACAATACAACACAATACTTCCTCTTCTTCTTCTTCTTCTTTATCAACTGTAGAAAAGTAGAAATTAATTACAAATTAGTGGAGAGAGATACCACGTGACCGTATATATCCATTACCTGCTTATCTTTCCTGTTGAAGAGATAAACAAGAAGAAGCAGCATATCAAGCAGTATATGAAGCAGTATATCAATCATATATCATATATCAATCATATATCATATATCATATATCATATATCATAACAAACTAATAAAATGATAGAAAATGAATCTGGTAAAGGTACAATAAATTCAGGAATTATAAATTTATTAAATACAATTATAGGTTCTGGAATTTTATCAATACCATTTACAATAAAACAAAATGGTTTAATATTTGGAATTTTTTTAATAATTTTTTCATCAATAACTTCTTCATTTGGACTTTATTTACAAAATTTATCTACAATTTATTTAATTAAAAATTTTAATTTAAATCAATTTTCATTTTTTAATTTATCAAATTTAACATATCCAAAAATTTCAATAATTTTTGATATTGCAATTTTTTTAAAATGTATTGGTGTAAGTATAAGTTATTTAATTATTTTAGGTAATTTAATTCCACAAATTTTTATTTCCATATTTTCTGAAAATAATATTAATAATAATAACTATTATTATTATAATTATTATTGGATATTGGAAAATAGAATATTTTGGATAACTATATTTATGATATTTTTAATAATTCCATTATGTTTTTTAAAATCTTTAAATTCATTAAAATATACTTCTTTTTTTTCATTATTTTCAATAATTTATATTTTAATAATTATAATTTATCAATTTATAATTTCATTATCAATAAATGATAATATTATAAATTTTAAAAAAAAAAATTTATTATTTCCAAAAAATTTAAAATTTACTTTAAATTCATTACCAATAATAATTTTTTCATTCACTTGTCATCAAAATATGTTTTCAATAATTAATGAATTATCTTATAATGATAAAATTTTTAAAAAAATTAATAAAATTATTAAAATTTCAATTTTTTTTGCTTTATTATTTTATTTAATTATTGGAATTTTTGGTTATTTAACTTTTGGTAATTTAATTAATGATAATATTATAACAATGTATGATAATAATAATAATAATAATAATAATAATAAAAAAATTTTAATTGCAAAAATTCTTATTATTTTTCTTGTTGCTTTTTCTTATCCTTTACAATGTCATCCATGTAGAATTTCTTTAAATAATATTATTCATCATTTTTTCTTAAAAAAAAATAAGTTATATAATAAATTACAATCAAAACCTTTATTAAGTAATAATAATATTATTAATGAATTTACAAATTCAATTAATGATTCTTCTTCAACTTCAACTTCCTATTTAAATTCAATCCCTAATACAATCCCTAATACTAATACAATCCCTAATACTAATACAAATACAATATCAAACAACGAAGTACCATTAGGTAAATTATCATTTAATTTAATAACTTCATTTATTCTATTATCTTCATATTTAATTTCTATAAGTTTAAATTCATTAGAAAAAATTTTATCTTTTATTGGTGCAACTGGTTCAACTTTAATTTCATTCATTTTACCAGGAATTTTTGGTTATAAATTAATTGGTATAAATGAAAATAATAAATTTATTAAAATTTTTTCATTACTTTTAATTCTTTATGGTATATTAATAATGATATTATGTCTTTCCTCAATTTTTTTATTCCATTAACAATCTCCATTAACAATCTATATTATATTCTAATATAACTACAGTAATAATATAACTACTTGTTTGATTACGTAATTACTTAGGTAAGGCACCCTCGTAACACTTCCGGGTATCACCTGCCCGTCCCGTCACTTGCACTTCCGGCAATTACCGCTTCCGGCCGTCTCCACGTGCGCCTCCGCTTTTTTTCTTAATTAATAAAATTGAAATCAAAATTTAAAAACAGAATCTGAATCTGAATCTGAATTTGAATCACACACCTGAATTTTATCAACTGATTACTTTTATTCATCTTTTATTTATTTATTTCTTATTTATTTCTTATTTCATTACTTATTTCATTATCTCTCTTATATTCAATCAATCAATTAATCAATCATCAATCAATCAATTAATATATTATATATAATGGATTCTTTTAAAGATTTAACTTTATCTGATAAAGTAATTAATTCAAATGATATTAATAATGATATTAATAATGATATTAATTCAATCTCACTCTCAAATTCACTTTCTCATTCACTTTCTCATTCACTTTCTAATTCTGATAGTGAAAATTCATATGATGAAAATTCATATGATAAAAATTCATATGATGAAAATATTGAAAATAAAAATTTAATTAAAAAAAATTATTCAACTGAATTAATTAAAAATTCATATTCATGTCCTGGTAAATCTTTATTAGTTGGTGGTTATTTAATTCTTGATCAAAAATATAAAGGTTTATCAATTGCTTTAAATTCAAGAATGCATTGTTTATTATTTGCAAAATTTATTAATATTCCAAATTCAAATATTTCTAATGGAATTTCTATAAATCATGATGAATTAATTAAAAATGAATTTGGTATATTTAATATAAATTCATTACAATTTAAAAATTTAAATTTAAATTTTAAAATTAATTTAAATCAAGATTTTTATTCATATAAACCAAAATCTATAAAAAATAATGAAAATAAATTTATTGAATCAACTATAGAAACAATTTTATCATATATTCAACCTTCAAAATCTTTTATTATTAATTTATTTATTTTTTCAGATTCTGGTTTTAATTCAATTGAAAATTCAATTAAAAAATTTTCAAAAAATAATAAAAAAAATTTTAATTTTTATAATAATGAAATTAATAAAATTTCAAAAACTGGTTTAGGATCTTCTGCAACTTTAACAACAGTAATAATAACTTCATTATTAAATTTTTTTAAAAAAAATTCAAAAAATTCAAATAAATTTTTTAATCAAATTTCAAATTTACCAACTGAATTTGGTAAAAAAATTATTAATAATCTTTCTCAAATTTCTCATTCTTTAGCTCAAGGTAAAATTGGTTCTGGTTTTGATATTTCAACTGCAATTTATGGTTCAATATTATATAAAAGATTTAATCCAACAATTATTAATGAATTAATTTTAAGTAAAAAATCATTTTCAAAAATAAAATTTTTAATTTTTTTTAAAAAAATTATTAATCAATCTTGGGATTATGAAATTGAAAAATTTAATTTACCACCAAAAATTAAAATTTTATTAGCTGATGTTAAAAATGGTTCTTCAACACCAAAATTAATTAATTTAGTTAATAATTGGAAATTAAAAAATCCAAAAGAATCTGAAAAACTTTTTAATGAATTAAATTCATTTAATTTAAAATTTATTAAAGATTTAAAAAATTTAATCTCAATTTCAAATTCAAATCCAATTTTATATAATGAAATTATTTCTTATTTAGATGATTATTCTTTAATTCAATTAAAACATTTAATTAGAATGAGAAGAGATATTTTAGAAAAATTAAGACCATTATTTAAAACTATTGAAAGTATTTCTCAAGTTAAAAATGCTTTATTAAAATTATCAAATTATTCAAATGCAGAAATCTTACCACATTCACAATCTGTTTTAATTGGTAATTGTTTTATATTACCTGGAGTTATTGGTGGTATTGTTCCTGGTGCTGGAGGTTATGATGCTTTAGCATTAATTGTTACAGAAAATTCAATACCAAAAATTAAAAAATTAACAAAATGTGATGATAATGAAATTATAAATATTAATGATTTAATTACAAATAAATCTCATAAACAAAAACAATTTGAAAATATTGATATTTTAAGTATTGATAAAAAATTATATAATGATGTTGAATGGTTAGATTTTCATGAAGAAAATATTGGTATTAAAGTTGAAAATTTAGAAGATTATGAAGGTCTTTATGATCCAAAATTAATTATTACAAATGTTTAATCAAAGAAGATGAAATGAATTTAAAAAATGAGAAAAAATGAGAAAAAAAAGAAAAAATAAAAAAAAATTATTATTAATTAGCTATAATTTATTTATTTATATTATTATTATTACTTATGTAATTTGTTTATGTAAATGTTTATGTTATTATTTATGTTACTATTTACGTTATTTTTATTGTTTTTATTGTTTTTATTGCTTTTATTGTTTTTGTTGTCAATTTATTGTTTTTATTATTATTTTATTAGTATTTTATTAGTATTTTATTTTTTTATTATGATTTTTATTTTAAATTATATTTTAAAGTTGAAATAGATTTAAATTTTTTAAGTTTTTATTTATTTCAAATTAATTTCTTTACGTATATACATATTTATATATATATATTTATAAATATATTGAAAAAAAGTTTTATTTATTAGCAAATTAACTAAATATCTATTTGAGAATCTATATCATTATCTATGTGAGAATCTATTTGAGTATTTATAAATGAAGAATTATAAAAATTATTTATAATTAAATCATATCTTATTAAATTTGATAAAAAATAAACAGTTGAAGTACCAATTGGAATTGAATTTAAACCTCTTCTTGATACAATACCATCATGAGAATTAAAAGAATTTATAAATACAGGAATTTTAATCCAATTTAAATTATTTAAAAATTGCATCATTTTTATAAGATTTGAATTAAAATTTAATTTTTTATTATTTTTAAAAATTTCAAAATTATTTAAATTTTCAATTGAATAATTTAAATTTGAATTTAAATTATTAATAATATTTGAATTTTTAAAAAAATTAAAATATTCTTCAAAATTTATTTCAATTTCTTCTTTATTAAAATTTGTATTATTTAATTGAATTTCAATATCTTTATCTTTATCTTTATCATTTTCTATGTCTATATCTAACGTAATTTGATTATCATTTGAAGAATAATTAGGATTATAAAATGAATTAAAGATATAATTAAATTTATTATTTATAATTTTTTGATTATAATTTAAATCATCAATTAAATGAATTCTAATATAACTTAAGATCATAGCAATTAAAGAAACTATGAAAACAATAGGTAACCAAAATGGTAAAATTAAATATAAAATAATTAAAAAAATATAATAATTTATATAATTTCTTTTTGAAAATTTATCATAAATTGAATCTTCCTCATCTTCTTCGTCATTATAATTATTATTATATAAGTTTTGATTAGATAAGATTTTTGAATTATTAAAATTTATAATTTTTGGAGAAATTTTTAAAATTTTTTTTTGATTATTATTTTTTATAGAATTTTTTATAATAATTTTTGGTAAATTTTTAAAAATTTTTAAATTTAAATTTTTAAAATTTTTATTATTTATAAATGGATTATTATTAAATATAAAAGAAGTATAAAATGGTACAGTTCTATCATTTTTAATATTTGATAATATAATTTTTTTTTTAAATTTTTTTAAACCATTAAAATAAATTAATTTTGGATTTGATAAATTATATAAAATTTTTGAATTATTAAAAAGATCTAAACCTGATTTACCTAAGATTATTGGTATAAAGAAATTAAGTATGGGATTATTAAAATAAATTCCAAGATGTGGAGTTGCAAAAGTTATAAAATAAATTGGATTAATAAAATTAAAAAAATTTAAATTATTTAAAATTCCAATTATAAATCTTGAAATTAAACCACCTAAAGAATAACCAATAAAAGAAATTTTTTTAACTATATAACCAATGAACTTATTATTATAATTATTAATGAAAATAATTTTATTTAAAATTTCAATAATTAAATTATTTGAAATTATTTCAATACCATCATAAGTTTTAAATAAAGAAGAAGAAATTGGAGAAAATGAAATAATTTTATCATTATTATTATCATTTTGATTGGAGATTGTATTAAGAGTATGATTTATTGAATATTTTATAGTATTTAAATGTGATGGAGAACCCCAAAGTCCATGAATAAGAATAAATAAATGAACATTTTTTTTTTTAAAATGAGGTGAATTTGATGAGTTAAGTGATGTATTAGACATTGAAGTAATTGGAGTATTTGTAGAAATTGAATCTTTTGATGACGATGACATATTGATATATGATTATATGATTATATGATAATGTGATTATGATATTATCTTATAATATGATATATTTATATACAAAATATTTATCTCTTTTTCTATCTCTATTTATATCTCTAAGAAATGAATGAATCAATGAATGAAAGAAGTGATTGAAGATGAGATTGAAGATGAGATTGAAACTGTTATTGAAGAAGATAAAGACAATGAAAGAAGTAAAACATTGTTCAATTGCACAAAAAGAGATCCAAGATAATGAAATAAAGATGAATATGAATATAAAGGTACTTGTAAAGATTCTTATATTCTTTTTCTTTGTTTATTTCTTTATCTCTGTTTATTTGTTTATATTTGTTTATATTTGTTTATATCTGTTTATTTGTTCTTGTGGCTGTTTCTGGGGCTGTTTCTGGGATCCGGGAACGGGTCGGACGAGAGAGACACGGATGCTCGCTCGCATTCCCCCGGATATCATCCCGGATTTAACAACAACGTGAAAATCAAGTGGCAAAAAAAAGAAGGTTGAAATGGAGTGAGTTTATTACTGTACTCTGGAAAGATGATGGAATATATGAAATAATAAATATAATCAGTGAAAAGAATTGGGATATTTTATATATAATATAATGTTAAATAAAATTGAAAAGCTGATTGAAAAGTAATATATATATCAACTGAAGTTAAATCATAATCAGTTTCAATTGAAATCAAATAATCAAATTCCATACTTTGAAAATAAAAATATTATTTCAAATAATTTAACTTCTAGCAATGATAGTATATCAAACAACAATTTAATTAAATTTAAAATCTGAAATATTAATAATACTTGTATATTGAGTAATATTTTCACAAGAACTCAAAAGTCTCATATTTGAATCATAACCATTAATGTTATCATAAGCTAATTTGGTTGATGTTTGAATAGCTAATTCTTGATTAATTTCAATTTCAATTCCAATACCAAGTATTATATACCTATCAGCAGTTGTCCTAGACCCTGAATAAGTTCTAGAACCTTTTTGAAATAATGTACAAGCAACAATAGTAGGAACTAAAAAATTTTTATCTTCAAAATTACAAGAAGATGATTTTTTTACCAGGATATTTTAAATGTAACTTTTCTTGATAATTTATAATTTTTTTCTTAATTTTAATTCTTTCTTCAATTAAAATATTTAAAGCTAAAAATGCAGCTCTTTCACAAGCATCTAAATAATTTATACCAAATCCATATGATTTTTCTTCAACATCAGAATATTTTTTAATATAACTACATACAACTGATATTAGCATTCCATTTTCTGCTTTTTTCCAAATTGAAAAAATTGGTTTAGATTTAAGTAAAACTTTTAAACTAGAAATAACAAATCCATTAAATGGAATTAATTCAAATGATTTAAAATCATAATTTTTATCAGAAAGTAAATTAGTAAATTCAATAGATAATAAATTCAATTTTTTTTCAATTAATGGAAGAACTTTTCTTTTATTCATTTTAGTTTCATTAATAAGATTTTCTTTCCAACAATAATTAAAATTATGTTTTTTAATTAAAACTGTAGTATCAAAAATTGAAACTTTTTCTTCAAAAATCTTTTCTGTTTTTTTATATTTATTTTCATTTTCATTTACTTTTAAACTTCTTACTTCAAAATCTGGATAAAATTTATCATTATTGATTTCAATTATATCCCTGGTTTTATTTTTTTCATATAATCTATTCACATCATTTAATGTCTTTATAGTTTTCATATTTCCAATAATAATTTCATTAATCTCAAATGAAATTAATTTATTAATTGAATTAATTTCTTGTTCATTATTTTGTAAATATAAAGCAGCATGAAACATTTTGAAATATGTGATAATTTTTTTATCGATTTTTTCATCAGTTTCATCAATTTCAATAACTTCAACAACTTTATTGGACTCATTTGATTCATTTGATTCATTTGAATCACTTGCATTACTATTATTAATAGTATTAGATGTATCTTGAGTTACATCGATTTTATTAGTTTCATTAGATTCAGAAAGATCAGAAGTTTGAGAAGTATCAGAAGTTTGAGAAGTTTGAGAAGTATCAGTAGTATCAGTAGTATCAGTAGTATCAGTAGTTGCATCCATTTCATTAAAATTATCAGGGGTTTCATTGTTGGCACTACTTTCTTCATTACTATTAGAACTATCATTATCATTATTATTATCATTAACATTAAAATATGAAAAAGAATAAACATTTGACCATTTTTCATAATTAATATCGGAAGTTAATTGGTTAATCAATTCAGTTTTTTGATCATCAGTCAATTGAAAAGAAGATAGTTTAGATTTAATAGTATTCTCAAAAATTTGATTACTTAAATCACATAAAGAATCTTGATATTTGGTTTGAAAACAAATTCTTTTAAATTTATCAAGTTTAAATAAATCCAATAAAAGTTTAGAACTTTCAAGTTTTTCTAATGAAGGATAAATAAATTTTTCACCATTTTTATTTAAATCATAATTACTTATTATTGTTTCATTATCACTTTCACTTTCATATTCATTATCACTTTCATTATCACTTTCACTTTCATTTTGGTCTTGATCACTTATAGCATCTTCAAAGTCATAATCACTATCTAAATCTTGTTGTTTATCCGAATATTCTTCTGATAATATTTTGCTTCGTTCAATTATAGATAATTCAGATGATTCATAAAACTTAGCTAAATGTTTTTTAATTAAATTCAACTTTTTATTACTCTTAGAATTTGATACACTACCCATTTTGAAAAGTTATAAAGTAATTTTTACTAATTTGCAAATATAAATATCTTTGATATTCGAATAGAATAAAAACAAAAATAACTTGATAAAAAGCCCACTTTTATATTCTTTTATTTTACAAAATATATTGCAATCATCATGATAGTTTAAATCTCATTCTCAAAAGTCATTTTCCAAAATAGGAAACTTTTAATTCAGCTCTCACTTAACTTTTTATTAAGGTTAAATTGACCTATGATTAAACTACCAATATCAGGGTATATTCATATCTAAAAGTTAAAAGCAAAACGAATTTTGATAATCTTCTCTTTTTGATCAATGTTTTTGAATTTGAAGCAACAAAGTCTAGATACTATTGCTGTTAATATTTAGTCAAATTATATTTATTGCATTTCAAATTTTGATTATTTTGTTTCCTTATGAATCTTTAGAATCGAGAACGTACTTATAATTTGGAACCATAATACATATTTTGTTAATTATAATAAACACATTGTTCGTCAGCTCAATGATTTTATATATTTAATAGTTTCAATTATGAAAGGTAAAAAATGACTTTGTATTTCCTATGAAAATAATCCAATTTAACTGTCGAAGTTGTTTTAATTTAAGTAACAACTCATTTAATAAATTTATTTGATAAATATTCTTGAATATTAATATCCGAATGTAATAACAATAATATTGATGTTGATTTCATTATTATTATTATCAATATTTGATGTATTTTTGATTTTGTTATGACAATAAAAAAAACAATTTGCATCACTCTTTTTCATTGTAAAATCATTCAAATTATGAAAAATTGAAGAAATCTGAATGTTCTTTTGAAGGTTCGTTAATTCTAGACTTATATTAATAGTTTCATATTCCCAATTATATATTTAATAATACATATTTACTGTTTTTATTTATGCTATTGTAGATTACTTGTAGATTATTGTAGATAATTAGATTACTTTTTAGATTTACCTATTTAAAAGCTTTCGCTCACCCAACCAGGGCTCTAATTTTACTACTACATTTTTCTACAGCCCTCAAAAGGAAATACGAAATGAACGAACTTCAAACAAAGAAAAGAAGACAAAAACGTAATCTGATGGATATACATCTCAAACAAAAGTTTTTTTATTTTTTATGGAGATTGTAATGAGCTAAGTTTTATTAATGTGAAAATTGTTTGAAATTAATAGAAAAAGTGAAAAAACAGATTTACGAGGAAGGGTTCGTAAATGTGCATTTACTCTACGTATTAATACAGAATTTAGTTGCCGGAAAGGCTAAATGTTAGGATGTATTAGGTGATTAGAGGTATCTGTATTGCTCAAATGCCGAACTGATAATTCGATAAATTCCTAAATTCAAAACAATCATTTTGTAATAAAAAATTCAATCATTGTATTTTAGTTTTTAATATCTTGAAGAGTATAAATTCTTATTTGGTCCAAAACCAAGTTGGAATTATTTCTGAAATTATTAGCCAGTTAGATAAATTGTCAAATGAGTTTGCTAATCTACTCTACAAAGGAATAACTTATATCTTTGACAATTTTAGTCATGATATATGATTTAAGATCTTTAATATTGAATCTTTGAAATAAATTTTTTGGTGAATTGAGTTTTTGAAGACTATATCTGGCTACAAAAGCAAGTTATAAAAAAAATTGCAACATGAAATAATTGATCATATTAAAAGTTGTATTCAACTTCTTAGAAAGTTACTTATAAATTTATCTAAATACTTGAATATTAATCTGAAAAAAATAAATTAGCTTACATCAAAGAGACTTCACTTATTCTGACATAAAAGTCTAAGAACAGGGGAAGGGCATTACTAATATTTTTGTACTAAGTGTTTAGCTTTTTATTGGAATTGAAACGACTTCCATTTATCTTGAATCAATATATCTTTAAGATCTTTCATGATAAGACAATCATTTAACTGAAGAGAAGTTTTATTCAAATCTTCTTGACGATATATCTAAAACTTTTACTTCAAATAATTGAATTGACCATCATACTGTATGTTTGGATTACCTTATTGAAGTTCCCTAATAAAAAACTTCTACCGTAGAGATCCCATTTGCAAATAATGGGAAAGTCCCGGAAAGTTTACCGAAAAGACCCAAATGTAATAAATAAAATTTACGGGGCAACTAGAACGCGATGATTCCATCTTCAACAGGGTATATCATGTGATCCTTCAAATATTCACCCATCAGGCTGGAAATTGCTGACCTTTCTTTTAACAACCCTTTTTCACTGAATTGAAAGTAAATTACAGTACTGGCAAGCTGAAATGAAGATGAATTATTACAATAATGAACTATTCACAGATAAAATAAGRTAYATTCAYTRRAAGACAAAKAAATAAATAAAGAAATAAATACAAAAACAAAAACAACTAATATAAACAATTAAACAAATGAAAAAATACTAATATACACTAAAATAACAATGAAAATTATATAATATTCATCAATTCATCTATTTCATTGGGAGTTAAAAACTTTTGCAGACTCTCATACAATATTTTTTCCTTCTTTTTTTCTTCTTCTTCCCTTGCTTTTCTTTCAGCCTTCAATTTAGCTTCTTCACAATCAATAATATTTTGAGAAGTGCACCAAGTGGTATTCCATTCATCATTATCAAATCTATGTTTATCCATATAATGTTTGAAATATAAGAAAAATTCACTTTTACCGTATCGTTCMACATCCAATATTTCAAATGTYGATTCACAGTTCTCAACTGGACAATCACAATACCAAGTAAAGAGTCCCTTTTCAGATATYTTCTTGGATGGATTCTTCTGAATYCTTATGTTTTTAGGATATTCCACTTGTCTATTGTGTTGATCGATCCCATGGTTGTATCTAACATGATTTCCATAAATGGCATACTGGGCACTTATTTCATTTCGATATGGTACTTTCACTTCAGTTCCATTTTCAACAATACTTTGATATTGAATATCTGAATTTAATTTATTATTATTATTATTATCATTATTTTCAAGTTTTCTTCTTTTTATCAGAGTGTCCTGATTTACTTTAGCTTCTTCTCCCGTTAACCAATTTTCATCATGACAATAACGACATAATCTACCCATCAGTTTAGATTCTTCAACTTTATTTTCAACATTCAACTTTCTAATCAATGAATGATAACGACTATCCTGATATTTTTCTCCGAATTTAAAATATATATTTCCATTTTGATAATTTAATGCATTTTCTTCTTCCTCAGGAGTAATATAATTTTGGAAATAATCAATATTCTTAACATGAAGTGCCTCTTTGGCAATTCTTTCATATTTAATATGCCCATTTTTATCAACTCTTAAATCTTCAAATAATAACTTCAAGTAATCTTCATCAAAATCATAATAATCTCTCTTTTCAGAGTCATATTTCAGATATTGAGTTTCTGCTCTTCTGATATCTACTGCTCTTATTTTTTTCAGTATTTTACGTCTTTTATCTTTATCACTCCTGTTTTCTGGATAACCTAGTTTGGTTAATTGAGGACATCCAGTTTTGAATATTTCATTGATTGAAGTACATCTGGATATTAATGAATTTATAGAATTACCCATTAATTTACGTTTCTTGGGACTYGGTTCYAATGGGGAWRATGAATTGGAAGAAGAATGTGATAAAGATGATGCTARTCTTTGTCTAGCCAAATCTGGTGTATTGTTGGTGGAAGTATGAGTTGAAGCTGGGGGAGTAATTTGTGATAATGTAGGATTAGTAGTTGGTGGTGCAGGGTTTATAGAAGATGAAGCTGGTAGTTCTATATCTTCATTTGATGAATCAATTATTGGATTGATATCAGGATTATTATTATTACTATCATTATTGTTATCATTGAAATCCTCTATGGTACTACTATGGTTATTGATGTTGGAAATGGAATTATCACTGATGTTATTAGTATTATTGATATTATAAGTATAATTGGTGCTTTCTGTATTAGTGTTATGTGGATTTTCATGAAATAAATTATAAAGATTTGAATTGCTAAAAGGATCTGAATTACTATATGGATTTGACCGATTTGAAAAATTGAAATTATTAAACTCATAATCAAAATCTTTATAACCATTTAACTTAGAAAATTCATTGAAATCTGTGAAATCAACTGAGG
>BCKQ01000046.1:0-13674 GCA_001600695.1 Ascoidea asiatica
AAATATTATATTAATATTAATATGGTCATAAGAAGAAGAAGTATGTGTGATATTGATTAAAGAATAAAGAATAAAGAATAAAGAATAAAGAGTGAAAGTGAAAGTGAAAGTGAGTAAGTAAAGTTAAAGGAAAAATAACATTCATGCTTTACCACCTGGTAAATAAATTGGTTTAATTGTAATATATGAATTTTGTTCAGTTGCAATACCTGCAAAAGCATTATACCAAGCTAAAAATGAAACTATTACACCAATAATACCACCAGCTCTTGTACAATTTATTTCACCAGTAAAATCACCAATTGATAATAATAAAAAAGTAATAGTTAATAAAAAAAACATTGTGAAAAAAGCAAGAGTTGATTTAATTGTACAAATTGTAACTAAAGCTGTAAATATAGTCCAACCTAATAAATAAAAACCAATTGCATTACCTAACATTTCAGAATCTTCAGAATATGCAGAAATTATACCAAATGATGGAGTTTGAATTGCTGCATAACTTAACCAAAATCCTCCATATGATGATAATGCAGTACCACCAAAAGTATTACCAACTGCAATTTCCCACATTCCTGCACATAATTGAATAAAACCACCATAAAAAAATGCTAAACCTACAACAATTTTTGGTATATTTATACCCATAGCTCTTGCATTAATCATTGATAAAACAAAAGTTGTTAAAGCAAAAGCAGATAAACCTAATGGAGCAGGATTTGCAAAATTATGAATTGGTGGTGAAGTTAAACCAGAATATAAAGAACCTCCAAAAGCATTTAATAATTCATTTTTTTTAACTTTCATATCACCAATATGAATAAATTCATTATTTTCACCAGATGTTGTAATTTTATGATGATTAGAATTATCTGATAATGGAGATTTTTCAATATCATTATTATTTAAAGACATTTTTATTATAAATTATTTAAGAAATTTGAGTATATGTTATATTAGTTGAAGATATTATTATTAGTTATATTTTAGTTATGATAATAATTAAAAGATTATATGAATTTTGAAATATTTAAGATTATAGATAAATTTTGTTTTTTATATAAGTTAATTCTTATAAAAGTTTTGAATATTAAAATTTCAATTAATTATTAAAATTACAATAAAATTATTGATTAATTGTGGGGAGTAATAAACTTTGGAAAAATGGAAATTGAATTTGAAAAAAAAAGAATAAAATAAAATAAAATAAAAGAAGGGAAGAGAAAGAAGGGAAAAGAAGAAGATGTAGAGTATAGATAAATAATTTTTATGATTATTGAAAATTTAAAAAATTGTGAAATTAAAAATATCTAAATCTAAATTTGAAAATTGACGTATATCGTAAAAAGAATATTGAATACAAATATTAGAAATTCAAACTAAATATTCCAGACCCTTAAATTGTATTTGAAAAATATTATTTCTCTAATTATATTAGTACTAATACTAGTACTAGTAATCTAAAGTATTATACTACAATCATGAAAGTTTAAAATAATAAACAGAAGTATGAAAGGAAATGAAAAGAAATTAGTATTGGATAGTTCAAAGATATTTGGTTCATTAAAGAGTATATACTGTATTTAGGACCCTGAATATACAGTATAAAAAATGAATAAACCCTCAATAAAACTAAAACTTTTTTTCAAAATTTGGGGTAGATGAACAGATGTTTTTTTTCAGTATGTAGAATCTGTAAGATATTTCATATGGTATTGTAATTTACTTTATAGATTCCAGGAATATTCTACTGATGGGTATTGACTGGAAATATTCGATAAATAATAATAATAATAATAATAATAATAATAATAATAATTGGTTTATAAAAGGAAATGAAAACTCCGGTGGACCCCAGGGTCTATTCAGTGCGGAAGTAGAAAATCCGGATCCGGTGCATGTTCTCCGGAGGGGTTCATTAGCGGAGCAGCCTCGGCAATTTCAATTCCAGCTTCAATTTCAACTTCAGTTTCTCTTTGTGTAATGCAGAATTAGAATGGAATAAATTGTATCACATTAATAGTTATATTGGTTATTGAATAGTATTCATGGGTGGCAATTTGCTAGGATGAAAAAAGACCAGGAGGGGGAAGATCTGTGTCTGTCAGGCTGGCTGAGGGAGCTATTGAGAGAGTTAGCCGTACTTAGGCCATTGCACTGCTAACAGTTCTTGCAGTAATCCAACGTTTCTTTGTTCTTTAGAGACAAATCTTTCAATGGAGCCGAATCGATTTTGTGCTAGTTCTGTTAGTACTGTTAGTACTGTTAGTTCTGTTAGTGCTCACTTATTCATGGAACAATTATTCGAGATCTCAGAGACGGGTTCCGGTGATCCACTGGAGAAAAACACCCTTATGAGGTGCCATATTATCACCACTCAAAGAATCTACTGTATAACAAACAGTCTAGAACTGTATTAATATATGGTGATGGATTATACTATATACTCTATATATTTTGAAACTTGTATATTTTATATTAATCATATTTTAATCTTGTTAAAGGCAATGGTTTAATTGTAATATATGAATTTTCTTTACTTGAAAGACCTGCAAAAGCATTATACCAAGCTAAAAATGAAACTATGACACCAATAATACCACCAGATTTTGTACAATTTTCACTATTTGTAAATTCTCCAATTGATAACATTAAAAATGTAATAGTTAATAAAAAAAACATTAAAAAAAATGTTAATGTTGATTTCATTGTACATAAAGTTAACATTGCAGAGAAAATAGCCCATCCTAAAAGAAAAAATCCAATTGCATTACTTAACATTATTGTATCTTGAGAATATGCAGAAATTATACCAAACCATTTTGTTTCTATAGCTGCATATGACATCCAAAATCCTCCAAATGATGATAATGCAGTACCACCAAATGTATTACCAATTGCAATTTCCCACATTCCTGCACAAATTTGTACAAATCCACCATAAAAAAATGCTAAACCTACAACTATATTTGATATATTTATACCCATAGCTTTTGCATTTGTCATTGATAAAACAAATGTTGTTAAAGCAAAAGCAGACAAACCTAATGGAGCTGGATTTGCAAAATTATGAACAGGTGGTGGTGATAATCCTGGATTTAAAGTACCTGCAAATGCTTTAACTAATTCTTCTTTTTTAACTTTCATATTACCAATATGAATAAATTCATTATTTTCACCAGATGTTGTTATTTTTTCAGCTTCAATTCCATTATTTAATTCATTACCTTCTTCTAAATCTTTATGATATATTTCTAATTTTTCACTCATTTTTGTTTATTTATAATCTCTTATACTTTATTCTTTTCTATATTTAATAATATATAACAATTAAAATGCCAAGAAGATAAAGGTAAGAAATTATATACAATTTATAAAGAAAATAATCAATTGAAATCATTTTTAAATGTAGTAATAAGTTAGTAGTTAAAATTATTCAATGAGGGGGGTATTTCAACTTTCAATTTTCAATTTTCAATTTTCAATTTTCAATTTTTAATTTTTAACCCTTATCATCTTTTAAAATAACTAATATTAATTAGTTTTATATTCTTATTATATCAGTATAGTATATTATTCATCTAGTGTATTACAATAGAAATWTGGAGTCCTAAAAAGTAACATAAGAATTAAAAGAATATAAACATTTTTATTTGCATAATGCATTAATAAGCTAATTGAATGAAATGAAGTGAATGAGTGGCTAAGTGATATTAAGATAATCTTTAATTTCCATATAAACATCATTGGCTATTTCAACTTCAATTCAATATCATTGAATATCATTGAATATCATTGAATATCATTGAATATCATTGGAACCAGCCATACCATCAATATTTTATCCATTTTCAACGTTGTTTATTATCAAATAGAAATAGTAACGTTTATTTCATCACATACTTTCATATGTTTTTTTAAATTATGTTATTCAATTGCAATTTCCAATTTCCAATCTCCTTTTATCGGTCCCGGACTGGCTGACATTTATCCAGTCAAATTATTTTAATTCAAAATCCAGAGTAGCCATAGACCCATCATAATTAACTATRATTAACTATGATTAACTATGATTAACTATGATTAACTATCTTGTATCTAATATTATTAATAATATTATTCTCAATAACGTTCACACAATTCTTCTTTTATTCTTTTATTCTTTTATTCTTTTATTCTTTCTTCAATCACCCCTCAATTCTCTTTCATATCCTTTAGATCAGTAACGATATGTTCTTCTTATCTACTCAACTAGAAACCCTTTGTATAGTTATCCATCATTAATATCAATCATTGCCACATTAACCTCATTCTTCTATATTCTCTTCTCTCTTCTCTCTTCTCTCTTCTCTTCTCTTCTCTCTTCTCTTCTCTGGTGAAAAGGACAAACAAACATATCCAACTCTCTTTTTATTGTTTTCGTCTGCTCCTCTTTGGCCCGCTGTCTTTCTTCACTCAGTTCTGGAAAAACATGCGGAATTTCCGAGAAAGCAGACCTTTTTCCGAACCGGCTGAAAACAGAAAACAAGTTCTAAAAATAGAAAAACAAATCCGTGGTTGGAGAAGAGTCGCCGGATTTACGGTTTTTTTCTCTCTCTTCGGTTAAATCGAATATAAACAAATAAATAATTCTCAGATTGAATAAAAGGCAAATCAAATCCACCATTTATTTATTGAAGAATCTATAAAAGAAGTAATAAGAAATAAGAACTAAGAAGAATTCATCAAGGAAAGAAGCATTTATTGAATATCATTTTGACATTTAAAATAATTAATTGATAATGGTTCAAGTTTATTCTTTAATGCCCATTGTTTAACACCATTTCCAGGAATTCCACTTCCCCAATTTTTTCTATCTTCTGGTGGTGATTCAAATTTAATTAATGAATTTTGTTTAAATAAAATAAAAACATAAATATGATATCCACAATTTGCTGGTGGTCTACATCCAACATAAAAATGAGAAATTTTACCATTTTTTTCATCAATTAAAATTTCATTATTATCATTTTCTTTTAATTTTAAATTTAAATTAGAAACTGTCCAATGATTAATTTCTCCCCATAAATTATTTTCTTTAGTTGGTGCAAACATATCTGTCATTACTAATGTATATAAATCATTTAAATTAAATCTTTCAAATGGAATAAATTTAACTTTTGGAGTTAAAACTGTTTCAATACTTTTAAATTCATTACCAAAATTAACTGATTTTTCATTATAATTAATTTTCAATAAACCTTTTAAATTAAAAGTTTCTAAACAATCTGGAAAGATTTTATCTTTTTTTAAAGCTTCAATTTCTAAATTTAATTTCATCATTTTTTATATTTAAAATTTTTATTTTACTTGAATAAAATATAATAATTTAAAAAGCAAATGAAAAAATAATAAAAAAATAAAATTCAAAATGAATATACTACTTATATTTATATCAAATATCAAATCCACTCACTCAAATAATTCAAAATCACTTCATCAATATTTCAATAATACTTTTCCTAATAATTTTGAACATTTTTGGTAAATTTACTAATGTTTTAACAAATAGCTTTCCACGGACAAAGTTATACATACTGTATTCGGAACAAATTTAATATAGGAACACTTTTCCGCGGATAAACCACATTTTTGTTTAAATCCCTTAATTGCGATTATTTTTATTATTAAATTTATATTTTATTAAAATTATAATTATATAAAATATTATTTATAAAAATTTTTGCTCAATTTGATATCCAATTTCTTCATTACAATGAATTACTTCAATTTCATCATCATCATTATAATCATCATCAACAACAGGAAACTCTTTATTAATTTTATTTGAATAATTTATTAATAAAATTATAACCCAAATAATGAAAAAAATTATAATAAAAATAATATAAATTATAGCTAAAAAAAAATTATATTTTAAAAAATATAATGAAATTAAAAATCCAATTAAAAATGATAAAATTATACGACTTGGAATTATAATTAATAATTTTTTAAAATTATTTAAATATTTTATTGGTTCAATTGAAAAAATAAATAAATGAAAAATAAATATAATATATTTAATTATAATAATTTCCATAAGAGATTTTTCTAAAAAATCATTATTTTTATATTTTTTAACAAGTTCTATTCTTTTTATTTCTTGTTTAAATATAAATCTTAAAAGTATTGGAAAATATATTATATAAATTATATTTAAAATATATAAAATAAAATGGAAAAAAATTATTGTTGATTGAGTAATTAAAGGATTAGCATTTTGAAAATATTCAAAACTATTAATAAAACTAGAAATATTTTTATTTTTATATTTTTCTTTTAAATTTAATCTTAAATCATTTTCTTCACATAATTTACTATTGAAATTCTTAACTTTATAATAATTCTTCAATGAAAATTTCTTTTTACCTTTATTATTAGTATTATTATTATTATTATTATTATTAATTATATTACATTTGATAAACGGATTATTATAATCTAATTTTGATTTATTATTACTTTTATTAAAATAATATTCATAATCATCAGATGGTAAAAAATCATTTTTTTCATTAATTTTTTCATTATATTTATTATTAAATAAATTAAAATTACTACTTGAATGAGTTGTTTTAAAATTTTTTGTTTTAGCTTTAGGTAAAGGAGATAAAGTTGAACTAAATGGATTACTTAAAGATGAATTAGAATGATTTGAGTTATTCAATTGAAAATCACCACTTGATAAATCATATATTAAAGGTTCTTTAGTTTTTGATTCTACAACTTTTGAATAATAATTTTGATTAAATTTGTTCAAACTCATATTAACTTTTTATTATTTGATTTTAAGATTAGATTATTCCTAATTTAGATTACCATGTCTATTAAAAATAGTTTATTTTTCTATTTTATTTTATTTTATTTCGGAATTGATCAAGAGTATCATTACTAATTCTTTCATCGCCATCATTGCCATCATTTTATGAAGCATTGGAGGCATGGAATATACATATTCGTAGTTGTTTATTCCTCATTATGAAATCTTTTTTTTTTCTTTGTGTAACAAAAAATAATAGTCTATCCCTTTAATCCCAATTTTTGTGCTTTTTGTCGTAAAGCAATTTTGGGCTTTACGAGCACGTGTAAACCTGTGTAGAGAAAATTGAAATATTTATTAAAAATAAGTTAAAACATTAATCCCGCATTAAGTAGGGATGYAGTAATACTGTTTACTCAAGTAGTTTACTTTAAAGCACGTGATATTTATAAGATCCCGTTTAGTTTTTGTAGACAGATTTTAAATACCTACACTGTTTGGTACTCACGTGCCTCGTTTAGCTGTTAAATTGCTTTACGACAAAAAGCACAAAAATTGGGATTAAAGGGATACACTTCTTTCATATATCAAGTTACTATTAACCTCGGGTAGGAGATTTATATCTTTAGTTTTCTTTATCGGATCCACAGTTTTGGAAGTACCCGTTATTAAAAACGTGCAGGAAAATGCATCAGTGCATGTTTGACAGCTGATACGGAACACCACTAAAAGTGCTAATCATCACCTACATTTTATATAACTAACGGTCTGTCTTTATCCGATTGCAAAATGCGTAGGATTTTGAACAATATATTTTTAATCACATGGTTTGAAAAACTGGTTTTGCGCGGGTYCTTAAAAGCTTCCCGGAATGATTAACTTTGGCAAAGAATTCATTTTCGGGTTACATTAAACAATGGGATTCTCGTTAGCATTTTTATACGTGCTCCGTAGAAGTTATCGGTAAAAACCATAGTAATAATAATAATAACAATAGCTATTCTGTCAAATTAAAAGTTGATATAATTATTGAAGTTTTATCAATTTCAACCTTACCATATCACATAAATTATCTTTAAGACTAACCCAAACAAAAATTAATACAAATGAAGATTGAATACCAACAGAACTTAGAATATAAGCTTCATCATTATATTATGTTTCCGAAGTTAAACAAATTAAATGTTTTCAATTTTTAGTTAAAGCTTTAGAATATCAATTTTAGTTATACTTGAAGTATATTATACTAAATATGGAGATAGTGATCAAAATAAAAACAAAAAAGAAATATATTAGATTGAAGATTGTGAAGAATTAACTAATGATGAAATGCCATTTCAATATTCTACATTAATAGATAATTCCACTGGTTCAGCAACTTCAAGCTCAAATTCAAGTTCAATTTCAAATTTATGTTTAAATCTTATGAATGATTTTATTGAAAGTGGTATTGATAAGTTAGATGAAAATTGGAATTAAAAATAAGATTGAAGTGAATACATTGAATTGAATTGAAAAGTTCAGAAAAAGAATATTTCAAATAACAATGAGAATAAATATGTTCAAGTATTAAAATATTTGGAAAAAGCAAAAAAAATATTCTCTTACTGATGATGAATAGGAATGTGAAGATAATTGAATTTATAATAAAAAAAAAAATGATGAATATGAGTAATTTAAAATTGAAAAAAGTCGAAGGATGAATAGGAATTGAAAAATTACATTCAAAAACTGATCATCTGATTATATTGGACATATTTTTCAAAAAAATCTTTTAATAAAATATATCATAGATCATCAAAAATTGAAATATTGAAGTATTGAAGTATTATTTACTTTTTTATTGTTATTTACATATCTGTTACATCTATAAATTAATTTTTCAGTTCGCAAAATATTTATTGAAAAGTTATTATGTTTAACTAAAAACTAACAACTAACAACTAAAAACTAAAAACTAAGAAATAAGAAATAAGAAATAAGAAATAAGAAATAAGAAATAAGAAATAAGAAATAAGAAATAAGAAATAAGAAATAAGAAATAAGAAATAAGATATAAGAAATAAGATATGGGAGAGTATTAGTAAATTGAGAATTTTAATAGAGCTTACCAATCTTTACTTGTTAAAATTGCATTTTTTTTTTCTAAATTACTTGCATTCGAATGAATACTAATATCATAAAATTTTATTAGTACATCTAATTGGGTATTAGAATAACTTTTGCACTTTTGGTTGGAGGTTTGTGAAATGTATATTGATCTAAGTCAGTTTCTGAAACACTYTCTGTTTCTGAAGTAGTTTCTGAATTATTTTCTRCGAACACCATTTTWACTTGAAATATGAACTTCAGTAATAATTTGTATCTAATGTTTGTATAATTATATACAATATATGAATATTTATATAAATATTTATAAGAATATGCAAAGCAATCGAGCATGAAAAAGTGATAAAAATACAGTGCAACAGTAGAATAATATATATATTCGACTTTATACTTGCTTGGCATGCAACGCCAGTTTTGTGGATCYCATTATGCTGAACCAGCGATAAACAAAGCTCGATTTTAACGAAAACCAAAAAAAACCACCAAAAAAGATCAACCTTTGTTTAATTATAAGAAACAAGCTTTAGGAAAAAAGTTTATTTTTRAAAAGAGAATGAATATCAAAAATAAATGAAATGAGAAATTGATTAAAACAAAAACATTTCATAACACAAAAGTATTCAAATAGTGAAAATAGAAATCCAATTAAAAATATTTGAAAGTTTGATTATAACTACTTAATAAAGGGCAATTTAAACATATCAAATAATTTAAGTAGCTCAATCATTTTTATAACAAATAATATCGTCAAAATCAACAAAATCAACAAAATCAACAAAATCAACAATAATAAAATTGATTTCAAAATTAAATTTAATTTTTTCTCCAACAATTGATGAAGTAACTAGAATAAATTGCATATTTTTAGATTCTTAAGAATCTGCTATAAATTTTAATCAAATTGGGATTTTAAAGGCCCGTGGTACTACTTTGCCATATTTTTATAAAGCCTATATGAGACATGAAGCTGCAATAAGAAATTTTTCAATACATTTGAACTTTTTCTTTGAAAAATATTATAACAATTTACCAAAAATTATTAACAAAGATCATTTTACTAAAAGAAGAATAGAATCAATAATTCATGGATCCTTGAAACTAGTCAAACTAAAATTGATTCTTTTGCAAATGATACTTTAAAACCATATGAATCAAGAGTGTTTATACCCACAAGTAAAATTTTAATAGAATTAGCCAATGGTAGGCCAATCGAACTACAATATGGTTGGTTGAATAGGAGARTGGTAACAATTTTTGATTGTGAGAATTTATTACCTACTGATAATTTGAAAGATGAAATTACAATACTTTTCAGTGATCTTATTTTATTTCTAAAAATAATTGATACTGATTACTATAATAAATTTTCAAATGGAAGAAAAAGTTYAAAACAATTACAAAAATCTCAAACTGAAGGACAAGATGACTATGATTGTGAAGAAGAAGAAATTAACATTCATAAACTTTCTATCGCATATATATTAGTAAATTCATTGATAAATGAAAGTCCTGTGATGAATAAATGTTTCTTGTTATCAATTATGAAACAGGAGAAGTGACAAAATTTAGTAGACGTAGGTCCATATAAGCCAGATGGTGATTTTACATTCAATACAATTGACTCAYATGATGATTTTGATGAAAAATTTAAAGATATAAAATTTGATAATCTTGTGAAAGAAATTGAAAACGATTCAGAATATGGTCATAATTTTACAATTATGGGGAAAAGCATATCTTCAATAGATATTTATRGAATGGCTTGTTCTATTTCATTTGTAATTAGCAGTAAGTTAAATAAAAGTTTCAAGGGAAGTACTGATTTTTTGCGTGCTACCCCAATATRATGAGTCTAAAAAGAAAAAATCATATATTTTTATTTTTCGATTTTGCTTTAGTAATAATTTTTTTACAGTGCTTATGGAATGTCATAATTTATTCTCAATTTCAATTTTTCACTCTTTTATTCGTTAATTTTAATATTGATCGATATCTATAAGTCGATTGAAAATATCAATTATTGACAATGAATACTTTTTCTTTTTAAATAACTCCCAGTTTGCTCCTTTAAATCTTGAACCTGATATAATATATTAATTCAACTAGCCTTTGATTTATATTCAGCACGTGTACAAGTATAGCAACTGCAACATCCTTTACAGGAATCAACTTATTATACCYTAAATACCCTTCTCAAATGGCACATTTTAAAAGCCCAAACACTTTTCTCTGTTTTTCAACGACACTAATGTTGGCTCTACTGAAATGTCAGTAAAATCAATTATAAATTTAACCAGTAATTTGATCAATAAAATAATAGAAACTGAGTAATRAAATATATCAATCAATGAATAGTAGTTGGTAAAATATGTCATCCTAAGTCATGTCCAGAACCTTGATCATCGATAATGGTTCATATGAAATCAAATTAGATTACTTTAAGCATCAGAATCAAATWGAGAAAYCTYCAATTCCAAAGATTTTACCAAATACAATTGTTCAAACAAAAGATAAAAGACTATTACTAGGTAAGCCAATTGATGATATCAATGATTTTTCAGGATTAACCTTCAAAAGACCATTTGAAAAGAATAATTTAGTGTCGTGGGAATTGGAAAAATTAATTTGGGATTATTCTTTCAATTCAATTGATTTTGGTTTATTCTTAGATCCTCATGATACGAATTTAATTGTATCTGAGAGTTTATTCACTTTACCTAAACTTTCAACAAACTTAGATCAAATTGTWTTTGAAGAATATGGATTTAAGAATTATTACAAAGCTCCAGTTTCTTCTTTTATTCCATTTAATTATATGAATAATAATCGATTATTACATAACAATACCTGCAKTAMTACCTACAATAATACAAGTAATAATACTGATTACAATGATTATCAATTAATCATTGATTCTGGTTTTGATTCAACTTATGTGATTCCAATGATTTATGGTTGTATATTTTGGGAAGGTGTTAAGAAACTAGATATTGCTGGAAGAATTTTRTCAGGTTATTTAAGAGAATTAATTTCTTTTAGRTATTATAATGTTACAGATGAAACAGTTTTGGTAAATAAAATWAARGAAAATGTTTGTTTTATTTCAAAGGATTATAATCATTCAATCACAGATAATTCATTATCTGTTGAGTTTGCTTTACCTGATTTTAAATATTCTAATAAAGGATTTTTAATCAATGATGAATTATTGAAAGAAAAAAATATAGATAAAAAAGATTTACAAATTTTAAAATTAAAAGATGAAAGGTTCTCAATACCAGAAATTTTATTTGATCCAAATATTTGTGGTATAAAAAATAGATCTGGTTTAACAAATTTAATTTTTGAATCAATAAATTCAACACCTGAATTAATTAGACCTTTATTAGTTAGTAATATAATTTTAATTGGAGGAAATTTCAAATTATCTGGTGCAAAAGAAAGAATTTTAAAAGAATTAAATCAAATATTACCAATTGATTGGGAAATACGAGTTGGAATATCTGAAGATCCTCAAATTTATGGATGGCAAAGTATGAATGAATTATGTAAGAATAAAGATTTAATGAAAAAAGTTTATATAAGTAAAGAAGAATATGATGAAAAAGGTTCTCAATATTTACAATCAAAATTTGGATTTAAAATATCAACTAAATATCAAGTGAAAGTTTAACTTCAAAGAATTTATTAAGTTATATTTTCTACAATTTTAATTTTAATTTTAATTTTAATTTTTTTATTGAAAAAAACAATTAATAAATATTGATTTATCAATGAATAATTTTACAGAATCGAGGCTGATATTATTGTTTCCCTTCAAATAATACATATATTTTAATATGCTATAGTACTAAGAAATAGAAAGGAAATATAAAGGAAATAAGAAGAAATAAGAAATAAGAAGAAATAGAAGAAATAAGAAGAAATAAGAAATAAGAAGAAATAGAAGAAATAAGAAGAAATAAGAAATAAGAAGAAATAGAAGAAATAAGAAGAAATATAAAGGAAATAAGAAGAAATAGAAGAGAAATAGAAGAAGTAAGAAAAAATAGGAATAATTAAGAATAAATAAGAATAAATGATAAAAAAAACTTTAGAAAAAATATTTAATAAAAATAGTCAATATTTACACCAAAAAATTTCAAAATAGAAAACTCCTTTTGAAGTTTGTCTGAATTTGCTTGAATAGGGATATTATAAAAATCAATTAATGAATTTAATTTTGTTAATGGATAATCTTCTAAAGTTGCTATTGTTGATGGCATGATCTCTGAGATTAAATTATTCTCATTGATCATTGGAGTGAGTGGAGTAGTGGCTTTTCTGATTATTGAGTTTTTGAAAGTAATATTAGTCACTTTTACATTATGTTTTATTTCATTATTCATTTGATTCATTTGATTTGTTAAGGTGGTTTCCAATACATTAATCTTTTGAATCATTTGATTCAATTGATTCATTTGAGTCATTAAGGTTGTTTCCATTTTTTTCATTAATGATTTAGATTCATCCAAAATTTCTATATTTTTTGAAATTTTGTTCAATTTTTCAGCTTCAGAAGTTCTAGCAGTCTTTTTAAAAGTTTTTGAAGATAGCATTTTTCTTTCTAATTTGATTTTTTTTGTGAAAGTTTTACCTTCTGGGATTTTACCACTTCTTTCTCTTTTTGATTTTGATTTACCACCATATTTTGATGTGGAATGAAGATCTTCTGATTCAACTTTCACAGGAATGAGAATTGGAATATCAACTTTTGCACTTTT
>BCKQ01000048.1:0-17059 GCA_001600695.1 Ascoidea asiatica
TGGATAATAAGAAACTGCTAAGGATAATACTGGAACTAAAAGAAAAAAAGTCGTAATATATTCAAACTGAAGCCTTTTTTGATTGACTTTGAAAGCAGAAGAAGCAGATAAAGAAGCAGAAGATGAAGAAGAATCATAAGAAGCAGCAGCAGGTGAGAAGAAAAACCGGTTACKTTTTCCGGATTTTTTTATCAAACGTAACTTTTTTCATTTCCGAAACGCATCTTTCGGTGCCGTGCCATTTCGGCCTCTTCCCGCTTTTTTTTGCATCGCTGTGAGGAACCTTATAACAAATAGTACTGCCAAAATGGTCTTAAACWGCACATGTGATATACCCGGACTTTAAACTAAGTACAGTATTTTCAATGAAATTGCCCAATCGGGTTATTGCTTATAAAAGATTTAGATTGAAAAGAATTACAGAAATCATTGATATAAAATGTATATTAAATGGAATAATTGAGATGTCAAAGGAAGATATCGAATAGGGAGCTTTGATAAGAATTAGCTAATAAACCAAGTAGTTTTGAGATTACATTTAAAGAAGCAACTGAAATAGATCAAGGGAAAAATCAATGAAGTTTTGTTATTTTAGTAACTTTAACGTTCACCATGGTTTTCATTTTATGAAAAAGGTTTACATTTATGCTCTTTCTTAAATCAAATTTGCCTTATAATTTAATTCTTTCTTGAATTCAGAATAAAAAAGAAACGATTTTATTCGAGGATTACTGAATTTGAAAAGCAATGAACTCTGGTTTGTTATGGTAACAACAAAAAAAGAGAATATACATTACACTTTCACCATTATCTGATATAAATCTCATATGAATTCCTAAAAGTTTCTTAAAGGTTTTTAATCAATGATTAATTAATATATTCCAATAATATATTTGTCAAACTTATTATATTCCCARTATTGTTTCAATTTCTCCGATTTCAAATAACGAAACCTTAAGTTTAATAAAAGCTTACTTAAAATTTACTTATGTAAGTTTTATGAGCCTGTTTATTTATCTTTAATTGAGAGAAAAAAGTTGGAACATACTGCAAATTCTGAAAGTACTGCTTCTGAAATTAATAATGATAAACAAAATGAGCCATCAGTTCATAATTCAAACTGTTAGATGAAAATGAAAGTGAGAATGATACTGTAACAAATGAAAATGATGATAACGATATTGATAATGAGAATGATATTGATAATAATAAAGATAATGAATTAGATAAAAGTTAATGAAGTAGTTAATGAAGTAGATAATGAAGTAGATATTGATATTGATATTGAGATAGATAATGAAATAGATAATGAAATTATTTCTTYTAAAATGTATTATAAAGTAAGGTTTTATTAATATTGAAGGAATTGAATTTCCTTATAAAATTGATAATAAAAAACTTCTAAAAATGATTCAAAAAACCAAAAGAACTCAGAATCTTCAAATATCATTTAAATACAAAAGTTGCTAGGAACAATTTTAATTTTTGGCAATGTACTAAAACAATATTCTGAAAATTCATTTTGTTCAATAWATGATAAGTTATTTTTTTATTTTCATGAAATTTCTGAAACACTTTTGTTGAATATTAATTTATACTTGGATGATGTATCAAGTGAATTTACTAAATTACTCTATGCAAATGATCCTTTCCTTAAAAATGATGTCTTTAACTCTTCAAAGTATTTTGATATCAAATATTAAGAGTTTTTTTAGGAGGCTCTTTAGTGAAATTTCATTCCTAAAAAGAGGAAACAAAAGAAAAAGACCCCTCAATTTCAGTAGCTTGCACATTGGAAAATGAAAATTTTGAATATGAGGAAATAAGTTATGTATTTGGTTTGAATTGGGAAGAGGCGTTTCAAAGAACAGGCTCGTTAGCTTTAGAATATGCAGAAAATAAGGTCTTGAAGGCTCACAGATCGTCAAAAATAAATTATATTAGCAAGATGAAAAATTTAATTTTATATTTTTCCAATTTTAAAAATGAAAGAATTGAATATCGTCAATTACAGATTTTATCTCATTATTATAAATACAATTATCATTTTCTTTCTTAGAGTTATATTGCATRYGTTGTTGTTTCTAGAGGAAATTGTGTTCTGTTGAGTATTGCATCTGATGTGTCCAAAGAGGAAGCTGCAAAACTTCCATTCAGTGAAATTATCAAACTGTCAGACAGTATCGAAGCTGTTAAAGAAACTTTGTTCAACTCTTCACACTATGAAGAACTATTTTTTCGAAGTTGTTTCACTTATTTTTTGATTCTCTTGAAAATTCAGTATCAACAATGAGTCATAATAAGTTGGAGTGGTGAGAAAAATGAAAAAATTAAAAGGCAATTGAAATAAGTAATTTTATATTAAGATAAGTAATTCAAAATGAAAATGAATTATATGAACAATATACCAAATGAGAAACCATTTGATACATATTGTTAAATAGTAGAAATAAATCTGAATTATTTGTAAATTGATGTGAAAAAAATTGTTCTTCAGGTTATAAAATAAGATGCTTTTTTTGCTAAACAATTTCAAATCAAATAATCTTTAAATAACTAAGATAATTCCTCACTTCAAATAATCTTCAAATTTCTGATCAAATTATATAATTACTTTATAATGAACCTACAAGAATCAGAACTTATAAGACGTATAAATCAAAAAGATGATTAAAGGCGCGACACTAACAAGGGCAACATTAGAAGAGTAGTGAATAATTGAGTCTTTAAGTAACCTTAATACTACCACATTACATGAATTACTCACCAGTATCACGTATACAATGCATTGACAAAATGAAATCCGGTCAAAAATACTATATTAGGAAGTGAACAGTTTTGTGTAAACAACGACATTTATCAAGAGGTAATAACTCATGCGTGCATATTTTGGACTGAGGGTAAATAATATACCATGCCATTTTCATATTTACTTACTAGTTCAAGATATACCTACATAATTTCAAGAAATATCCCGGAAGTCGGAATGGAAATAATTGTTTATCACGACATAAAAACTGGTCCACCGGGTTGTGCGAGTATTATTCAGCATGTGAGTACTTTATATACCAAAATTGATATAAAATTTACTTATCGGTACAAAATATACACTGCATAAATCACGTGGACCTTGGATAAAGTAAAGTTAGGGTACTACTTTGTAAGWCACAAATTTAAGTCATTCAATACTGCCTGTATATATGGGTCTAGCAGTAATGGTAATACTGACACAGTCTATTATTAACTGATCAGTATCAATTGTACAAGCATAAATTGTAAAATCTATTACGGATTTAAAAACCTKGTTTTTTTTCCGTTCCGTATTTGGAGGACTAAATATTAAAGTGTTTATCACTGAAGCGTATTTCTGAGACTCTGAGTAGATATTATCTTGAACTGATATGGAAATTACTTAACAGTATCCACTTTACAGCTTTTAAAGTTAATGTTTATAAAAGAATCCGGTGTCAGGAAAATAAATTTCCGCTCACACTACGACACAAAATTTATGTCAATTTCAAGTGCAAGTATATTTGAAACTGGCAGTATTTTATATACTTAGAGTTGCCCAAARGACTTGAATTACAAACCAGTACAGGTTTTGCAATACTTAAAATGAYCAATTCCGGGAATGAATGCAAATCCTYGGGCGACATAAAAATTAAGCCTAGTTTTTTTTGCGTGTATATCTGGGTCCGTAAGTAATTTGAAATAACAATAATCAAAGTATCAAAGTATTATGATGGTAATTACTTAGCAGTATCTGATTTGCACATCCCGATTAGATAATTAAAGTGGCAATGCAAGTTTTGTAATTGTGGCGTGAATAAGGCTTATATGAGGATGATGGGAGGCTTGTGGTTCAACATCACTATTAATGTGATTCAATGATTTGAAATATTAAATCGATGAAGATAATCGGCGTAAATAATGAATGTTACTACTACTAGTGGAAAGTAAGTATTGTACTATAAGTAAGTAAGTAATGGCAGTAGAAGATATAGAAGATGAACTTGACGCTATAAAGGCTATATTTCCTGAATATTTAACTAAAATTACAGATTCATTAATAGATTTAACATTTGAATTGTCAATCAGTGATGATGAAAGTGGTAATATAATTGGAAATAAAATCATAGTTCGAATTTCATTTCCAGAATCATATCCTAATGAAAAACCACATATCATATTTTCAGAAGGAATTAGTGAAAATGAATTTATAAAAATCTTGAATGATACTTTCAATGTCGGAGAAGTCTGTTTATATGAATTTATAAGTAATTGTGAAGATATGATAAGAGTTGAAAAAATTAAATTAGAAAAAGAAGTCAGTCGATTGCGTGAGATAAATAATGAGATTATTGAAAGTATTAGATTGGAGAATGAAAATGGAAATGGAAATGGAAGTTGTAAAAATTACTTAGATGGATGGTCTAKTTCTGAACCAATTATTGATAGAGGATCTATATTTATTGGATTTTGTAGGAAAGTTAAAGATATGAATGAAGCAATGAATTGTTTAAATATGATGAAAAGAGATAAGAAAATTCAAAAGGGTAATCATGTTATGGTTGCATGGAGAATAAAAGACAACAGTAGTAATGGTGGTGGTATAAGTTATGAGGATTTTGATGATGATGGAGAAACAGCAGGTGGTAAAAGAATGTTACATCTAATAACCACAATGAGTTTRTGGAATATTATTGTTGTTGATGTTAGATGGTTTGGAGGAGTTCATATTGGACCTGATAGATTTAAACATATAAATTCCAGTACTCGAGAAGCCATAGAAAAATCTGGAGTCTTGAATTGTGGAAATCAAAAGGAAATGGAAGTGGAAAGTAATAACAATAAAGGCAAAAGTAAAAACAAGAATAAAAGTAAAAATAAACCAAAAAAGAGATAATCAATGATTTTATATTCTATAAGTAGTTGTATTTAGTTGTAATTGATATTCATAGAGAATACAATTAGGATCATAAAAGTAATGACAATAAACTAAGAATATTGAATAAGTAATAGAAACATGAAAAACAAAGTAGGATATCTACCAGTACAAAAAAGAACGACATCGGCAGGACTCGAACCTGCGCGGGAAATCCCAAAAGATGCCCTGAACCATTCGTTGTGAGTGTATTCAAGTCTTTCGCCTTAACCACTCGGCCACGATGCCTGTCATTTGACWGACAACCGTGCTCAGTTTATAGAGTGTGTTTTATGTTGCAATTTCATGTTGTCTGTTGTCTGAAATAGTTGGCACACTATATTTCAAACTTGCCTGTTTTGAAAATACCCGCCAGAAATGTTCCCGCGACATGGTTTCTGAGTCCCTTTCTTTCACCATTCTCCGCAGTAATTTATGAACTGCTGCGAATATCTCGTCACTTGTATAGCCAATTTGCATCAGCCAATCAGAGAGCAGAACATCGAAAACATCAAAACACAACAATAAACAACCTTTGTGAAACACCTTTGTTTATATTTTTATTTCTTTATTTGTTTTTATTCCGTCTATTCTTTTAATCAATCAATTCTTTTACATCTTTTACATATTTTAATTCTTTTATTTACTTCAATTATTTCATAAAAATGGTTAAAAGTTCCTTTAGCTTTATTGGCAAATAGTATACTTTTATCCAGTTTATTATGCATCAACCCCATGGGGTTTTAGTATTTTAATCCTTATTTTTAGTCTTAATCTAAGACATTTGTGGAGTTTCTTATTTTATTCTTTAATTTCTTTGTTTGTTTTGGTTTATTTTAATTTGGCTTGATTATTTACGTAATTGTTTCAATTCATTCTCAATTTTTTCGATTTATAATCAATTTTTTTACCTTTCTTAGTGAAATGTTATTTAAATATTTTAAATTAGTTTCAAATGGATCCAAATAGATTCAAATGGAATCCAATGGATTCTAATATTCTTAGAAATATCCATATATATTCAATTATATTTCTAAAAATATTCCGATTTGAAATATTACTCATTATTTTTTCAAATAYCCCCACTCAATAATGAATTTAATACAATTTCAATACAATTTCAATWCAATTTCAATTCAATTTCAGTTTTACTATTTATTTCAAATTTTAATATAAATAATCATGAATATATCTCAATTATAAATTGAAATAGAGATCTCTTAAACAAAATATCAAAGAATAATTTAAAAAATGATTCAATTATATTTATTACCTCCTCATATTATTAAATTAATATTAAATAATCAATCAATTCAAATTTTATTCTTATTATCTTATTCAAATTTTCAAATTATTAATAAATTTTCAAATAAACTCTTATTTAAAAATGTTAACATAAACATTAATTTAAATTCTTTAGATAATAATCACTTACCTCACTACGTAAATAACTTAAAAAGACTGAATCAATTTTCATTTAATATAAAAGACTTTAAAAATTTGAATTTGAATTTRAATATTTTTAATAATTTTAATTTTATTCAACTTTTAAATATTCAATTTTTTCCGATTTCAAATTCGAATATTAATTTGAATTTCGAATCWGAAGTTATATTAATTCGAAAAATTTTAAAAAATTTAAACTTTTCAAATTTGCAAAAAATTTCTTTAATTAATTTAAATTCTTCCCCAATTTCTTTATCAATTCTATTAATTAATTTATTTAATAATATATTACTATTCTCAAAATCTTCAATAACTAAATTACATTTATTAAATTCAAATTTTTTAATAAGTCCCTCTTTCATTAATTCAAATAAATTTTCAAATTTAAAATACTTAAATTTACAAAATAATTTACTAAATAATGAGAGTGATAATTTTGATTTGAATTTTTTAAAAAAATTAATCAATTTAAATCATTTAAATTTRAAAAAAAATCAATTATATTCCATTCCCTTCAAATGTTTCAATTCAAATTTCTCAATATATTTGAAGAAATTAAATTTATCTGAAAATTTAATTCAGGATTTAAATTTCAATTTTTCAAATTTTTTAAATTTAAATTWTCTTAATTTATCTAAAAATTTATTAAAATTTATTAATTTTACTTCTTTTTCAAATATGAATAATCTAATTWACCTAAATTTATCTCAAAATTTCTTGACAGATTTAAATTTCTTAAATTTTACAAAATTTAATAATTTGAATTATTTAAATCTTTCAGGAAATTTAATTTCTTCAATATCTTTAGATTTAATTGATTTTAATCTATTAAATAATTTAAGGTTTTTAGATATTTCAAAAAATTTTAGAATTTCAAAAATTCCAATTAATTTTATTTACTTAAAAACTTTGTTAAAATTAAATTTGTCTTATAATAAATTAAATTCCATAGAAAATTTGAGTAATATGAAAAATTTGAAAGTATTGAATTTATCAGATAATCAAATAACAAAAATCAATAATATAAAACCATTAAAGAATTTAAAAGTTTTGAAACTTTCTCAAAATAATATTAAAGAAATTTCAACTGAATTAACTGATTTAACTAATTTAGTTCATTTAGATCTAAATCAAAATTCAATAAAAATCATTGAAAATTTAAATAATTTAAAAAACTTAATCCATTTAAATCTATCTTCAAATAATATTTCAAAAATTGAAAATTTAAAATCTCAAATTAAATTAARATATCTTTTACTTTCAAAAAATCAAATTAAAATTTTTCAAAATTTAGATAATTTAACTTCTTTAGAAACTTTAGATTTATCTGCAAATAATCTATCTGAAGTTAATAATAGTTTAAATAACTTGAATATTTTGAATAATTTAAAAAAATTAAATTTGGATCAAAATAATTTCAATGAGATTCCAAAATATTTATCAAATTTGATTAATCTTAATTATTTATATTTGAATCATAATTTTATCCAAAATTTGAATAATATTGAATTTTTTAAATCTTTGAAATTTTTAGAATTATCTTTCAATTCAATTAAAAAGTTTTCTGATTTAASTTTATTTAATAAAGAAAGATTTAATAATATTAATAATATTTTACTTCAAGGGAATAAATTATTAAATTTTAATTTAATTTCAATTGATTTAATTGAAAAAATGATATATTTTCAGAAAAAGTATTCGATTTCAATAGATGAACTTTCAGAAACTTATTAAAATGGTTTTTCAAAACAAAAAATATTTATTTCAACGTTACCTATTTCTTATGTGATCATGAATTTATAAAATGATGTTTATTTATTAAAAAATATGACTAAAARTTATGAATAAAGATATGACTTAAAATTATGATAAAAAAAAATGAGAAATTATTTTATAAAATGGTTTATGAAATATAGTATACTATCATATAAAGTTATAAAAAAACTAGAAAAAACTAAATTATAATGATTAATAATGAGTGCAAAAAAAGTATACAATCAACTAAGTTCTTTCAGGATAAATTCTATTGGTTGAATCAATTTGAATAATTGAAGAAYCAATACTAACTTCTAAAGGGTAAAGAATCAGATGATTATTATTAGTACTATTATTATTGGAAGGGAAAATGCGTTTATTCAATTTAAATCTTAAAATAAATTGGCCAGTTTTTTTAATACCTAATTTAAATATAAAGATAAATCTATTAAAAGTTGTATTAGGAGAATTAAACTTTGTAAAATCTTCTGGATTTATTAAAATACCTAATGTAATTATATTTCCCAGAAGAAATCTAGAAGAAGATAATGCATTTCCAAATCTATCACATAAAGTTACATCCATWATAAACTCGGAATTATTTAAAACAGGATCATTTGTTTTTAATTCAATGATATTTTTTGGGGTGATTGCTCTGAATTGATTTGGAGACGCTTGTCTACCGGAAGTTGAAACACTTATAAACGATAAATTATAAAAAATTCTTGTTTCATTAGAGTTAATATGATTGAAATAATTACCTGGGCTATTGTTTCTGGTGTTATCATTAGTATAATTTATATTATTAATATTGCTCATTGATTGTGTGTTTTGATTTGTTTGATTTAAGGGATATACTTGGTTTGATGAATTACTTCTTGAATTATTAGATGGATTACTTCTTGAATTATTAGATGAATTACTAGATTGAGAATTCAATAAATAATGTGATAAGCTACACATATTGATGAATGTTCAGATAAGATTTATAATTTTGGAATTCAAATTGATGTGATAAGAATATAATTTTAAATTTAATTTTTTTTTAATAATTATGATTACATTTATATATGTGAAAATATAAATAGTGAACAACATTTTATTGGAGACCATTTCTTCTTAATTGAATTGAAGGTTATAATTGTACAAGATACTGTAAATTGATGTATTGTTGATGTTTCAATTATACATGATTCTGTAAATTGATGATCTTGTAATATGATTTGAAAAGAAAAAATATATATTTTATTATAAAGTTTATTCAAGTTCAAATTGATTTAATTAAAATAATTTGATTGATTTTAACATTATGAAGTATAAATAAAATTATTTTATTAATAATATTGAAAATTAAAATGAATCATTGTTATTAGTTCAATTTAATTGGAAACTGGAAATAAAATCCTAAATAAATTTCAAAAAAAAAAAAAACATTAGACTGTTTTAAGATTATGTTTAAGATTAAATAATATGTTCCAGTTGAATATGGTAGATGCCTATTAAACAGTAATTGATTAGTAGTTTAATGAGAAATTATAATATATAATTTATGATTCATAATTTAAAATGAAATTATTTTAAAAAATTCAATATAATCGAGATTCTTATCAGTGAAAGAAGGAAACTGAAAAGCATCAGAAGCATCAAAAGCATAGAAGGCATGAAATGCGTTAATATGAAAAAAATATTATTATTTAGAGTATTAATGATAGTAAATATAACAATGAATGAGTTGAATTAAAAACATGTTTTGAAATTTGGAAATATTGAGGGTCTCTTACCATAACAATGTTTTTTTATACATGTTGAATTGGCCTCACTGTATTGATTTACATGCATTTGGTTGATTGATAATCCCTCTAGTTATGACTCAATTGAAAATAGATTTATAATCCACTTCTTATGAAGTAATTATTGAAGTTTAAATTGAATGAAACTGAAATGATTTAAGATGATTTGCATTCAATTAACAAAGCAAATACCAAAAGAGAGAAGCAAAAATAAAAATAAAAACAATTTAATTTGAAGGAGATCAAAAAGTTCAATAAAAAAAAGGTTTAAAAAAATTTAAACCGAAAAAGGAAACTAGTACAGGATTTAGCTGTCACGGGCAGATCACCCTCGAAGCAAGGATTAACCCTCGGATATCTACAGATTAAAATAAAAACCCACAAAAATAAACAAAGACAAATAAAAAAATAAATAAACAATAAATTCATGAGTAAATAAACATATAACTAAGTAATAGAAGTAAATAATAAATAATGATAAGACTGTATAGATCACTGGTTGTATGTTAAGAAGCTATTGGATATTTTATTGTGCAGATAGAATCATGTCAACTAAAACAAGACCATCATGTCCCTAATTTCAGTTTGCTTATGCTAAAGCATAGGCTGAGACTAATATTAAGAATACGACTGAATAGATTAACTAATGACAGTGATATTAGAAGAAGTAGTATACTCAACAGGAGCTAAGGAAATGGTTAAATCATCAAGATCAATAACTGCGTATACAGATCTCAAAAAGGTATCACCTAAGATAATTGTATCATATTCATCAATTGCAAGTTCACATTTACCACTTTCATATTCATCTGATAAATCTGAAACTGGTACTGAAATTTCTTGYCCATCAAAATTGAAAGTAATATTTTTATCAATACTACCACAAGTAAATGTATAATAACCAAGACTTGAATCATAAGTTAGTCCTAAATCTGTTCCAATTTTTTTAACAATTGATGATGGCATTGCACAACCCCAAGTACCTGTATCTAAAACTGCATCACTACTAACATCAATTGTTGTTGAACCAATTGAAAGACTATCAAATTGAATTTGTAAATACCATGGTGTATAATCATAAGTAATTTTATGAGTAACTAAACTACCTGAATATTTTTCATGATCAATACCACCAAATAATACACTTCCTGTTGCAGCATCTGCACTATTTAAATATAATGAATATGCATTTTTAGAAATAAGTCCATTTTCTTTCATTTGCATTGGTAAATTATTATAATATTTCCCTGTTGTTAAACTTTCTTGATAATACATTCCAATACCACAAACTCCCCAAATATATGCTGATGTTGTTGCATATCCAAATTCAACATCTTTAACTTCAACCCCTCCAAGAGTAATAACATCTGTACCCATTGGTCCAGAATCATTATCTGATGGATCTGCATATGTAATATTAAAATTAACACCAGATGACTCCCAGGTTGAAGATTTAGATTTATCAAAAATTGCATCACTTTCACAAGTTGCATAAATACATGAAGTACCTTCAGCAATAACAAACAAATCTGAAGATCCTGTATCTAATTGAGTAACAACTTTTTGAGCTGGAGTACCAATTTCAAGTTCCATCATATAATATGTTACATAACTATTAGCTGTTGCATTAATAWAATTTGTTGATCTTTTACTTAATGATCTTTTTTTTAATTCATTAACTGATGATGCTGATGTTCTAAGTGATGTATTCATTGGAAATTTAATTACACCAGCTGGAATTTCTGCTTCTGCTTCTGCTTTTGCAATTGGGGAACAACTAATAACTTYAAGTTGTAAAATTGCAATTAATAAAGAAATTAATAAAGTTAATTTAAAAGCCATTTTGTTTTKTTTTTTTTTATTTTTAAAGTATTATTTATTTTCGATTAATAAAAAACGATTAAAGAGAATTGAAAAAGTTTAAGGAATGACTAATGATAATTGTTAATATTTTATGAACAATCAGTTTAAAATATTAAATAATTGTTTTGCTTTCTTTTGTTTTTTATATTATAAATTTACATAAATTAAAATCAATGGAGAAAATGTACTAAATATATATCTTAGAAATATCTTTTCAATATTCATTATCTTCATTGAAAATAGTTATTTYATTTTCAATATTCTTAGTAATGATCTGCAATTTATTCAAAGAATACTYAATTGACACAGMTTTTGAAATTGTATTCATATTAAGTTTGTATTCAATGTTGAGAAAATCTTTTACAATATATTGAAATTCAACTTTAATAGAAAACAAAAAGGAAATATTCGATTATTTCGATTGAAACATCAATCATTTTACTGTACCATTGGTAAGAATGGAGGCTATTAATTAATTTTATACTACAGTCTGTAATAAATTTCGATTTATCGAATCAATAAATTGGAAATATTTACTGTAACTTAATTAATTTACCGTAACTTTGCTTAACTTAAATCTTGGCAAAAGCTTGAATGAATTTTTAGTTCATCATAAAAATAAAGTATGGAAAAAAACAGTTCAATATATTCTCAATACAAGAAATTGTCACAAAAATGTTTAGAAAACTATTCATTATTTATAATATGTGAAACACTAAATACTTAAGAAATATTTATTTAAAATGAAATAAAAGAGCATTCTGGACTCTATTTATTATCACAAATAAATTTGCAACTTGAAATAAAATATATAAAATAATGGAAATTACTTAACTAATAAATTYAGAAAAATTATTTTTATGGTGAAAGGAAAGATATTTCAAGATTTCCAATTTCTCTAAAACTCGTTGAATTATTTAGAACAAATTCATCATATGTTCTAACATTAAAAAGATCCTCAATCCTTTTTAAAGGATTATTACGTAAAACTTCCATATAATGATTAATATAATGTCTATGAATAGGTTCTAAAGTTATTGAGTAAAATTTTTGATTTTTACCTTCTTTATTTTTTGCAATTGCCAAATTTCTAATTAAAACATTTGGAATAATAATATCCTGATTAAATATATCACTTGGAACTGGAATCTTATTAATTTTATTTGATGACAGATTTTTTTCATTTTCTAAATCAAAATTAGAATATGTTAATGAATAATTCATGTAATCATTTGATTTGAAATAATCATCGCAAGATAGAATTAAAGAATAATTGATAATTTCTAAAAACGATGATAAATTGATTTGAATTTCTAATGAAAAATTTTTCTTATGAATTAATGTGGGCTTGTCAAGAATATCAAATTGAAATAAATTATCTCTACCTTTTAATTCCTTTGCTTTAAAACAAAAAAATTTTTGTATTTTTGATGTAACAAACCCATGCATTTTTGAAAATTTTAAATCATTTGAAAATTCAAGAGGATATGTTTGAATAGTACGATACATAAAAATTTGAGTAATATTGAAATTAGGAATTGGTTTTAATTCTAAATCATAAGAAAATTTTGTTTTATCCTTTATCCAGTTTTTATGAACTACATTTCTTGTGARTAAATTATAAAAAGAAATTTCAATTGAATCTTCAATGAATTTATCTGATAAATTTACTTTTTTCGTTAATAATTCTCTGTTATCAATATTTACATATAAATATTCATTTTTTTTTCTATGAAATTCAATTAATTCTTTAATAGTCGAAATATTATCCTTATTTAAATCATTACTATTATTTGTAATTGTAGTATTATTTTCAAGTGATTCAATTCCTTTTTCACTTGATTTATTTGTTATCAGTTTTGCTTTTGAAAATTGAATCTTTAAATGTTTTGAAAAATTTGAAGATATATTTGATTCAGGCAAATTTGAGAAATTTGCATCGTTAGATTGATTCAAATCTTTTCGTAAAGTGCTTGAATCAGGATTTGATTGAGCAGCAGGAATTGAATCAATGTTAGATAGCTGAGTTGTTTGGAGAGGCTGAGAATATTCGTCTTGTTTAGAATTAYTCTGGTTTTGACGAATCTTGATCTGATTATTATCCTTCTTGGAATATTGCTTCCTTGAAGTATTTATTGGTGAATCATTTTGAGTTGGAAGAACATTTTCATTTATTTCTTTCTGTTGATTGACTTTTGTTTTCTCTGTAGACTTTTTACTGATTTGATTTGAAACTATAGTTTCTGAAAGTAATTGTGGGTGTAAAGTGCTTGTAATGTTCTCAAGAGTGTTTTGTTCCATAATAKTAGTTTCATCACTAATAATATTTTTTCTTYGCCTTGTAGTTGTTCTTTTTCTTTTTTTTCTCTTTCGAGAATTAGAAGAGCTTATAATAGTTGAAGATTCCAGACTAGAATCATCAGAACTACAAACATAATCAGATGTAGTATTTTCCGATTGCTCTGAATCAATGTACACTTCAGAATCATCATCAGAACTATCAGAATCATCATCAGAACTATCAGAATTGTCCGAATCGGTGTCAGATTCTGTATCAGACGATATAGAAATATGATCAGGGAAATTGCTTTCTACAATAATAGAGTCTCTATTTTTTGTATTTGATCTTAAACGTTTTTTCGCTTTTTTGATTTTATCTTCTTCATCAGAATCTTGAGGACTATTTTTTTCTGATTTTGATTTCTCAATTTTCTTTTCTTTTTTTGATTTTTCAGTTTTTTTCTTTTCTACTTTCTTTTTTTCTACTTTTTTATTTACAGCTTTAGATTTTTCAATCACTTYCTTTTCAACTACTTTTGGTGTTTCATCATTTGAGGTTTCAACTATTGGGTCTTCAGCSWGTTGCTTTTCAGAAACTTCTTTAACATGATTTATATCTGAGTGGTTATTATCCAAGTTATCATCATCTGGATTATCATCTTCAGAATTATTATCCTCCAAATTATTCTTAGAATTGTCATCATCTGAAAAAATGATATGTTTTCTTACAGGTTTGATATCTGGAAAAAAAATATGTTTTCTAACTTTAGGTGGTGAAACAATGGGTTTATTGAAATTTAAAGTTGATATTGCAGTTTGTTTATTTAGTCCATTTGAGTTTCCTATTGRAATAGATGCAAGAAGATTGTTATTTGTATTATCTGTATTATTTGTATTATTTGTATTATTTGTATTACTTATGTTATTTGTATTATTTGTATTATTTGTGTTAATCGTATTATTTGTATTATTTGAACTTGAATTTACATTATTTGAACTTGCACTTGTTAATTGACCATTATTATTGTTATTATTATTTTGATTATCAATATCATTTTGAATTTTTTTTTGAATTTGTTTTTTAAATTCAATTTGAATTTCTCTTGGTAAAGAAGTTGAATTAATTTCTTCTTTTATTTGAAGATTAGTCTTTTCTAGATCTGCAGGATAAATATTGTTATAGAGATTAAAATCATTAGATCTTTCGATTTTACCATTGAATGTGTTGGGATTATAAGGATTAATAACATTATTGAAATTATTTGAAAGTTGAAGATTATTTGAATTATTTGCATTATTCAAAACATTTGCATTATTATTATTATTATTATTATTATTATTATTATTATTATTATTATTATTATTATTATTATTATTATTATTATTTGCATTAATATTATTATTATTTGGATTAATGACATTACTAGATTGAATTATGTTAAAATGATTATTAAGATGATACGAATCATTTGACCTGTTTGATTCATTTATACTACCAAGATTATTAGGATTATTAGGATTATTAGGACCATTAGGATTGTTAATATTGTTAAGATTGCTGGGATTGTTCATATTGTTAAGACCATTCAGTCCATTCAGTCCATTCAAATTATTAGTAACATTAGAATCAGATTTAAGTTTATTTAATTCAAAATTAATAAAAGATTTTTGTATACCAATTAATTGAAAAATTAATTTTCTATAACCTTTTGTAAATTCATAATAAATTTCTCTTGCATTTGGATTTGAACGATTATCAATACTATTTGGATTTAAAACTTCCAATGCTTTTTCATATTGTTGTTCAACTAAATCAAGATTGGTTTCCAATGGATTTAAACCTAAGTAGCAATAAATATCATCTCTTGTAAATGGATTTATATTGTTCATGATTTTTCAAAAAATGAAATAGATGAAATAATTGAAAAAAAAAATGATAAAAAAAAATGAAGGAAAGTTTTAATGAAAGTTATAGTAAAAATTAATAAAAAATTGATAAAAATTGAAAAAAAAAAGGTGTAAGAATGAAATTGAAATAAAAAGAATGATGGAAATAATAAAAAAAAAAAAAGTTTAAGCTAATTAGAGTTAAYTGATGAATTATAAAAAGGTTAAAACACTTTGTTTAAAGCAACTTTTCTTTGTCATTTAATTGAAATTTTTATTTTCAGCAACAAACTGAGAATAAATTCATTAAGAAAAGCTCACACTTTCAAGAGATTCAATTTGTCCCAGTCTTTTAAGTAAATACCCGTGACTTTATTGCGAGTAAWCAAAAGGTTGCGTGGAAAAATTATCCCACTATTTAAAGGGAAAACAATTYCAAAATAGTAATTGGTTGAGGATTTGAAATGAAAACAAATTTCAGAGTGTTTCAATTTATAAAAAAACGATCAAAAATCAGAGAGAAATTGATTTTCTCTAAGTAAAATCTATCAATAGTTTGACAATGATACCATTTAACAATGATCATTGAGTTAGTTATTGTAATTTTCTCAAAACAAAATTCAAGGGAAARCAATTAGTTTAGAAGTCATGGCTAAAATTAAAAATCTATTTAAGACTTAAAATCTTTATAAAAAGCACTGTCACCAAACTGTAAAAGTGAAAAGAAATTAGAGAACAAAAATGGTGTTTTTTGAAATAATTTTCATAAAAATCATGGACTTAATAAATAACAAAGAGGCATTCAACAACTCAACCCACTTATTTTCTCTTTAGTTCTAAGGTATTATGAAATTATATTAAAATAAACAGAAAATCAAATTGAATTACTGTCTATTAAACACAATTGGTCTTCATTTCTTTTACTACAACATAACAAACAAAAATGAATCGAGATTTATTCTAACACGAAACAGATTTATTCAACGAAACGGCGCGTTCTAAGCAAAATTACATAAWCCTTGTGTCATATTTAGGGCTCTTTCACCAAGGTTATGCTCTCAGTTGGGCTTAGATATTCGCAGCAGTACCTTTTTTACTAATACCGTAGAAAATG
>BCKQ01000049.1:0-11934 GCA_001600695.1 Ascoidea asiatica
ATAAAATAAAATAAAATAAAATAAAATAAAATAAAATAAAATAAAATAAAATAAAATAAAATAAAATAAAATAAAATAAAATAAAATAAAATAAAAAGGCAAGTTATTAGTTTGGGATAAACTAGGATTGAATATATGAGTATTGTAAGTAAATAGTTAAAAAATAGGTCAGTTAAATGAATAAATGAGTAGGTGAAAAAAAGAAGTAAATAAATAAATAAACAAGTAAACTAGATATTAGAAACTAGAAATTTTAAAAAAAAATAAACAAACAAAAAGAATAAATAAATAACTAAATAAATAAATAAACAAATAAAAGAATTGAATTTGTAGTTAAAGTTCAATAATTTCTCCTTTTGAAAATGACTGCATATATTTGAATTTTATTGAATTAAATGAGTTATTGAAGAATTAAAGTGAATGAAAATGAATGAAAGTGAATGAGATGGAATAAATTTTAAATTTATATAATTGAATGATTAAATAAATTATAAAATTTATATGACAGAAATTAATTGATTTAGATTATTAAAATATAGTTTGATTTAATGAATTAAGGAATTAATTTAACTAAATTTATTGATCTAAAAATTAAGGGTAAATTGATTTAATTTACCAAATGATTTAATTTATAAATTAGTTTGAATTGAATTGAATTGATTTAATTTGATTTGATACTTGGTATTGGATATCTAATAATTGCTAATTTAAATGAATGAAATTGAATAGAGATAAATGAAATGATTGTAAGTTAATTTACATTATTTACATGGAATCAAGGATATTTCAAGGAGGATAAATAAATAAAGGAGGTAAATTTTTTATTTTTTTCATTAAATACTGTTTATAAAATTTTAAATATCATTAACCATTAATAATTGATAAGATTGAGAATTATGAAAATTAAAATTTCCTTAAGATTTTTTTTAAATCAAAAATGATTTGTTTATTTTAATTGAGTGGAAGTAAATATTATTAGTAATAAAATGTTATGTAATATTGTTATTGTTTAAAGGAATTTTTAAATTTACCTGAAATTAAAATAAGTAATTTTCAGTTTTAAGAAGTTATGAATACAAAATTAATAGTTTGTTTATTCATTATCGGTAAAATACCATAGTATCAGTCATAATATTTCAAATAACATTATTCATATTTTTAATTTGATTAGTTAACCAGCTTCATGTTATTATTTTATTATGAAAAGAAGGTAGTTGAAAGAGGAAATTATTCTTAATGAGTAAAAGGAAAGTTATTTCATTACTTTATTAATTTCTTACTTTCTTACTTTCTTACTTTCTTTGTTTCTTACATTATTTCTCTGAGAGTTAAAATACTCAAAAGAATTAACTTGATTTGATTGAATTGAGTTGTTTATTTCAAAGGGGCACTTTTTTTATATTTGTTTTGTTTTGTTTTGTGGTTTTTTCCCGTGCCTTTTTGGGGAATTTTAAAAATTCGACGGCTGCCGCAGTACCGCAGACATGGATTCAAAAAAATTAACGTTTTGTGGGTGCATATAGGTACACTAATGCACATGATGGTTGGTTTGAAGGAGTTAAGGTTTTGTGAGTGCAGTGTCCCACTGAAATTCTATATTATGACAGTCCCAAAAAATGTTATTTCTTGACCCATGATTAGAAGAATAAATGAGGTTGAGACCATTTATATGGATTTACTATTATTTCATATACTTTATATTTATTATTTATTATTTATTATTTATTACCGTATATTCATTTAAAAAGTTATGGATGAAAATTATAATATTATTGAACATCAGATAATATAGAATCTGTTGGGATATTATAATTTTGATCTAGATCTAAAAAATCATTTAAATCTTTTAAATTTGATTTACTATAATGTTTTGATTCACCATCATTATTATTTTCATCATCACTAAAATTATTTAAAGATAATTTATGTTTTAAATTATTTTCTATAACTTTTATTTCACCACTATTATTATTATTATTATTATTATTATTATTTTTTAAAGATAATTTTCTTGAATTTCTTCTTTTTTCAAAAGCAAATTTTATTTTATCTTCTTTTAATTTTTGATCTTTTATAGTTTCTTTTTCTTTATTTAAAATTTCATCAATTTCTTTATTATTAGTATCATTTAAAATAGAATTATTTAAATTATTATTTAAATTACTATTAGAACTATTATCGAGATTATTATCGAGATTATTATCGAGATTATTATTATCAACTAGATTAGAAGTTGCATTTAACATTAAAGATCTTTCAGTATCATGATTATAATTATCAATTTCTTTATCATTTGTTTCATCCCAAGTTTTTAATTTTGTTAATAATTTATATTTTTTATTATTATTATTTAAGGATATATTTTTTTGCATAATAAGAAATTTACAATGAGATATATTTCTTAAATTTTCAAATTTTTCAACATTCCATCTAAACCATTTCATTAAAAATACTCTTGCCCAAATTCCATGAGTTATTAATACTAAAATTGTTGGGAATTTATTACTATTAAATTGTCTAAAAATAGTTTCATTAAAACCTGCAACTCTATCATAAACATCAGCAGCACTTTCACCATGTGGAATTCTATAAAAAAAATGACCATAATTTGATCTTTCTTTCCAAATTTTTTCCATTTCTATAGAATTTGATTGAAAATTACCAAAATCTTGTTCTCTCATTCTTGGTTCTTCATGAACTCTATATGGTATTTTATTATTATTATTGTTATTATTGTTATTACTTTCAGAATTGAATTCAAGACCTTTAATTATACCATCTAAAGTTTGTCTTGTTCTAATATATGGAGAAGTATAAAATAAAATTGAATCATTTTTATTTAAAAATTTTCTTAATTTTTTACCAGCTAAAATAGCTTGTTCTTGACCTTTTTTAGTTAAAGGTACTTTATGATTTGGTATATATCTATTTACACTTTTATCACAATTACCTTCAGATTCTCCATGACGTACTAAAATTATTAATCTTGGTCTTGTCATTTTAATTTATATTGTAATTGATGAAGTTGAGATAAGAATTTGAAATAAGAATAAACTGAATGATTGATAAAGGAGAAGGAGTATAATATATATAATACAAATTGAATGAGAATAAATAAATATAATAATATAATATAATATAATATAATATAATATAATAAAATAATATAAATAAAGTATAAATAAAGTATAAATAAAATATAATACGGGTACTACCTGATGGCAGCTAACTAAGATCACATGACCGGCGCAGTTAAATATATCCCCAGTCAAATATCACGGACACAGCACAAAGAAGTCAAGGACAGACCGAGAACACCCATCGAAGTGGTCTCTATTTCCACTGTGGCGTGTGATTTGCGTCCCGGTGCCATCTGACGATCCACCACCAGTGCCATGGTACTGCTGAGACTACCCCGGAGTGATTGCCTGGTGCATGGCAGCGGATGATAACACTAACAGTAACACTAACAGTAACACTAACAGTAACACTAACAGTAACACTACCTACCACCCACCACCAGATGATGTCTTCTCTTTATTACTGCATTATCTCTTCACTTTCTCAATTTCTCACTTTCTTTCTTTTATAAAAGCCTTTGCATTTCTTCTCATTAATAGCTTTTGTATATTATATTATATTATATTATATTATATTATATTATCAATTGTCAATTATAAGTTATCTAATAACAAATACAAATACAAATACAAATACAAATACAATAACAATAACAAATATTGAATAAAATTTCATTATTAACTAAATTATATTATAAATCTTTTTTAAAAATGTCTCGTACTTTTTTCGTTGGTGGTAATTTTAAAATGAATGGTTCAAAAAATTCAATTGAAACAATTATTAAAAGATTAAATGAAAGTGAATTACCTAAAAATACAGAAATTGTAATTTCTCCACCTTCAATTTATTTAGATTTTTCAGTTTCAAAAAATTTAAAATTTCCAATTGTTCAAATTGCTGCACAAAATTCATTTGATAAAAAATCAGGTGCATATACTGGAGAAATTTCTGTTGAACAAATTAAAGATATTGGTGCAACTTGGGTAATTCTTGGACATTCTGAAAGAAGAACAATAATTAAAGAATCTGATGAATTTATTGCTTCAAAGACAAAATTTGCTTTAGATAATAATTTAAAAGTAATTTTATGTATTGGAGAAACTTTAGATGAAAGAAAAATTGGTATAACTTTAAAAATTTGTTCAAGACAATTAACTGCAGTTTCTAAATTAGTTAAAGATTGGAAAAATATTGTTATTGCTTATGAACCTGTTTGGGCTATTGGTACTGGATTAGCTGCAACTCCAGATGATGCTCAAGAAACTCATAAATCAATTAGAGAATTTTTAATTAAATTAATTGGTGATGAACAAGCTTCAAAAATTAGAATTCTTTATGGTGGTTCTGTTAATGGTAAAAATGCAAATCAATTTAAAGATAAAGTTGATGTTGATGGTTTCTTAGTTGGTGGTGCATCTTTAAAACCTGAATTTATTGATATTATAAATTCAAGAAATTAATTAAGTAATTAATTAAGTAATTATTTATTTATTCACTTATTTACTATATATTAATTATTATTTACTCTTCTTACATAATTACCATTTACAAACTTAATATGATAATGATTTACAACTTTTAAAATATTCTTTAATTGACTCTAATATATTATCCAATCAAATGATTAAGTAATAAAATTAACACTCAAGAGTAAATGAATAAAAGTAATTAAGTCTTAATCAATTTTTATTTAATCTTAAAGACAATATCAAAATAAATACAATATTATAACTACAATTTAAAGATAAGAATTAATTTAAAAAATAAAATATATTAAATAAAAACTATAAAAATAAGTAATTAAAATGACAATTTATAACTATAATAAAACTTGTTAGTAATAATCCTTTAATAATTTACAACATTATTCATATTTATATCAATATCCATTAATAATTAATAATTAATATATACATATACATATTTTATTTTTTTTTATAAATTTATCAGATTTAAAAAGCTCGGTAATGTTTAATCCTCATAATTTAGAAATCGGTCGAAGAAATTCAACTTGTGCATTTGGGTCATCATGAAATTTATAATTAACTTATATATATATAGATATAAATATTGATATTTAAATCATTGTAAACTTACTCTTTATTCATGGTATTGGTTAAATACTTTTAATGATAATAATAATATAAATGAATAAACTAACATAATAAAACAAAGTGAATTTGAGTCTCTTTTATATTCATTCTTTGATACTGCCTCAATTGAAAAGTTTTAATTCACACACTGAAAATGGGTGACTGCTCCGGGTAACAGCCAAATCTCTCGTTCTTTCTTTGTTTCAGGGCTTTTTCAGGGCTTTTTCAAACGTGTTTTTTTGTTTTTGTTTTCTTCCAGGGCTCTAAAATAAAGAAGACCCAGGAATATGGTCTCAGAGAGTACACAGGGGTCTACAGCAGAGGTCTACTTCAGGGGTCTACTTCAGGGGTCTACTTCAGGGGTCTGCAACAACTTTGTTTACTCTTCACACTTCAAAAGTGTATAAACAAAGAAGTAAAATGGGTGATATAAACAAAGTAACAAAGTAACCAAGTAACAAGAACAGAATTGATACTAATTCTAAAATAATCATTATAAACTACAATTATAATGCAGAATATTCCATCTTTGAAATCTCCAAATAAAAGAATATCAAAAGATGAAATAATATTACCTTCAATTAATAAAATAAATAATAATAAATTAAATTCAATCTCAAGTCTAAAAAGAGGTATAATATCTCCAATAAAATCTCCATATAAAAATCAAATTAAAAGTCCATTAAAATCTCCATTAAAATCTCAAATAAATCAATTTACAAATTCAATTATACCTTTAAAAAGAGTACTTGATCAATCTGATGATGATGAAGATTTTAATGATTATGAAAATAATAATAATTATAAATTTTTAAAAAATAAAAATTCATTTTATGAAAAATTAAAAATTGCAGGTTATGCATCTCCTGAAAAATTTGAAATTAAATATTCAAATAATATAACTAGAAACAATAATAATAATAATAATAATAATAATAATAATAATAATAATGATGAAATTCAAATTAATAATTTTACAAAAACTCCATTACCAAAAACTATTGAAGAAGAAGAATTTTATAATAAATTCTTTAATAATTTAATATCTTCAAATTTTTATAAAAATAATAACAATAAAAACATTACCGCCAATATAAATAATAATAAAATTACTACCGCCAATAATAATAAAAATAAATTTACTTATTCAAATTCAATTGAAAATAAAATCTTATTCTTAGATGGTCCAGAAGGTTATTTTGAACAAAATAAATATAAAATAAAATTATCAAATAATTCAATCTCAGAAATTTCAAATTTAAATTATATTGAATTTAATAAATTAATAAAATTAAAAAATTTTTTAAATTTAAATTCAAAAAAAAATTTAAATTTAATTTATTATTCTTTATTTAATCAATTTTTTTTACAATTAAATCTTGGTTATAATTTAATTTTTTATGGTATTGGTTCAAAATTAAAAATTTTAAATAAATTTATTAAAAAATTCTTAATAAATTTTATTAATTTTCCAATTTATATTATTAATGGTTATAATCCATTAATAAATTTAAAAGAAATTATTGAAAATATTATAAAAATTTTAATAAATAATAAATTTTATAAAAATTATTTTAAAAATTTAATTTTTCCAAAATCTTTAAATGATTTAATACCATTTTTAATAAAAATTTTAAATAATTTAAAAGAAAAAGAAAAAGAAAAATCAAAATCAAAAAGTAATAATATAAATAATATAAATAATATAAAAATTTTAATTATTTTTAATAATATTGATGGTAATTCAATTAAAAATTTTAAATTTCAAAAAATTTTCTCAGAATTAATTTCAACAAATCAATTTTGGTTAATTTCAACAATTGAAAATATAAATTCATCATTATTATGGAATTCAAATATTTTAAATAATTATAATTTTATATTTCATAATTTATCAACTTTTGAAAATTCATTAATTGAAAATTCTTTTGAAGATTTATTAACAATTGGTCAAAATGATAAAAAAATTGGTTCAAAAGGTGCAAAATATGTTTTATCTTCATTAACTATAAATTCAAGAAATTTATATAGAGTTTTAATTTCAAATCAATTACAAAATATGGAAGATGAATTAATTTTATCTGCTAACAATAATAATAATAATAATAATAATAAAATTATAGATAGAGATAATTATTTAGGTAATATTAAACATGGTATAAGTTTTAAAATGTTATTTAATTTATGTGCTGATGAATTTATTTCAAGTAATGAAATTAATTTTAGAACAATGTTAAGAGAATTTATTGAACATAAAATGGCAAATTTAACTAAAGATTCTTTTGGTACTGAAATTGTATTTGTACCATTAACTTTAAAAGAATTAGAACAATTATTAATTGAATGTTTTTAATTGTAATAATATAGAACTGTAATAATATTTAATCGTAATGATATTTAATTGTATAAAATTTTAAAGTAAATTTTTGAAGAAAAAGAATATAAAAAGAAGATTAATAAAAGTAATAAAAGTAAGTAAATATAATAAAAAAGAGACAAATATATAAATGCCCCCTACCGGATTTGAACCAGTGACCTCCGCATTACGAGTGCGGCGCTGTAACCACTTAGCTAAGCGGGCAAACGTCAATTTTAAAAAGGAAAGGAAAAAACATAAATCAAAGACTGAAACACGTAAAAATATGTGGCTGATGGTCTTAATTTGGAAACTTTTTTGAATAGGTCACAAACTGTAGAGATTATGCAGAGCTCCAGATGAGGAAGGTGGCGGAACTGTACACCCAGGTCTAAATCTGCAGGGCACTTTTCCTCCACAAAAACCCTGAGTAAAAAATATAAGCAGGCAGCTTAATGTAGCATAATAGAATAAAATACAATACAAAAAGGATCCTTTATGAAAGATAACGTTACCTTCATGCAAAATAACAACCATTTTGAGACCATCACAGAATATAAAAGGGACAATTGTAATAATATATACTAAAACATACACTCACTAAATGACTGGCTGAAATAATACTCGATACAATTACTAAGTTGCTGAGTCTCAAAAATACAGTAGCACAAAAATAATGAATTACTGTATAAACTCAAGTTTAAACTCTGTACGAAGAAATCCAAGCAATTTCCAAGAATTATTGATCGAGCAATAAGAGATTTTACTAAGGCAATTCAAAAATTCAATCARTAAAAGGCATTAAAACATATTTACGCTTTCACTAAAACAATTCAAAAACACTTTTAATTACCATTACAGCATCAGCAAACTGTAATGGTAATCAGAGTGTTATCACAGTTTTATCAAATGTTTTAAAACCTTCGTAAAAGCCAAGGTTAAAACTTTACCAAACTATGCCATAGCAAACATAGTCTTCTCCAATTATTTGTTTGCTTTTTTTTCTATATTCTTTTTTTCGAGCAAACTATTGCTTCTCCATAACCATAACCACTTTATTGCTTTCTGAAATCAACTGGATTGCTATTCAGAATATAAATCTTGATATATATTTTCAAAGAGTAAAATATATTAATTTTATTATTTTCTTTATATTTCATTAAGTAATTTTCATCATAAGATCAAATTTTCTTTAAACTTTTGTCTAAAACCAACGCCGCAAAAACTTCTTTTTAGTTTAGGTCTAAAACAACAAATAGATTGGCAAAATATTGGCAAAAAATTCATTTTTATTAATTTATTCTTTTACATATTTATTTATTTATTTATTTATTTATTTATTTGTTTACTTGATTGCTTATTTGTTTATTTATTTACATAAAATAATTACTTTTTTGTATATTAAATGTCTAGAATTATGCTAATGAGTATCCCGAAGAAAAGCTCATTTCTATCTAGATTGTTCATATATTTCAATTCTTTGAACTCGTTTATAAAACTCATTATTAGTCCCTGCTTTAGTATTGACCTAGTTATACCTTATCAATAATTTTTTTACCTTTTGTTAACCCATGTGCCAAGTAAATTCAATTTTTTAATACACTTCACCACTCTATAATATTTTTAATATTTATAATATTTGTAATATTTTTAATATTGATAAATTAAATTAATACACTACGGATAAACAATATACTATAGAAAGAAATAGCAATATTCAAAAAAAAAATAAACTTTGATAGAAATTGTTTTTTCTTAAGGCCCTTTATCTTTTCTTAATCCATCCCTCATTCTCATTGCCCTTCGATCAAATTAATATTAATCAATTCAAAATTACTATTGAAAGTCTTTTAAATAATATGTAAATAAAATTTGAAAATTTTTAATTGCTGAAATTTATTTTTCAATTACACATTTTTAGGCAATCAATTTTATTTCTGTATATTTAGTTAAATACATGAGAATTCCTCCTCATTTTTTTTTTTTTTTTTTGATGTTTTTTTTTAATTCAAACAAATTTCAAGTTTTCTGACTATATTATACATATTAAATATATATAGATACATATACAATATATATATATATTCATAATTTTTGAATATATACAAGTAAAATAAAGAAATTTTTAAAAAAAAAAAACTAGAAATCTCATTTTTTAAAAATGTCCGATGATATTGAAAAAAAATCTCCAACTGCCTCAGTGGAAAATAATGTTATCCAAGAACCTATAGAACAGGCTGCATATGAAGTTGACCCAAATTTAGGTCTGTTTGGTAGATTTATTGATTCTTTTAAAAGACATCCAGATTCTCCAGTTATTGATAAAAATATGACTGAAGCTGAAAAAAGAATTGCAGCAACTGCAAAATCTCCTTTACAAAGAAAATTAAAAAATAGACATCTTCAAATGATTGCAATTGGTGGCAGTATTGGTACTGGTTTATTTGTAGGTTCTGGAAGTGCTTTAAGAACTGGTGGTCCAGCTGCTGTATTAATTGGTTGGTTATTAGTTGGTCTGATGATGTTTAGTACTGTTCATGCTCTTGGTGAATTAGCTTGTACATTTCCAATTACTGGTGCTTTTAATACTTATGCAATTCGTTTTATTGATCCATCTTGGGGTTTTGCAATGGGTTGGAATTATGCTTTACAATGGTTTGTTGTATTTCCATTAGAATTAGTTGCAGCTTCAATTACTGTTGATTATTGGGAATCTGATATTAATAATCTTGTTTGGGTTACACTTTTTTGGCTTGCAATTGTTGCAATTAATTTCTTTGGTGTTAGAGGTTATGGTGAAGCAGAATTTGTATTTTCAATGATTAAAGTTGTTGCAGTTGTTGGTTTTATTATTTTAGGTATTATATTAGTTTGTGGTGGAGGACCAAAAGGTGGTTATCTTGGTGGTAAATATTGGCATACACCTGGTGCATTTGCTTCTGGATTTAAAGGTGTTTGTACAGTTTTTGTAACTGCAGCATTTTCATTTGCAGGTACTGAATTAGTTGGTTTAACAGCTGCAGAAACTGAAAATCCAAGAAAATCATTACCAAAAGCTGCAAAACAAGTATTTTGGCGTATAACTTTATTTTATATTATTTCATTAACATTAATTGGTTTATTAGTTCCATATGATGATAGTAGACTTATAGGATCATCAAGTGTTGATGCTTCAGCTTCACCTTTTGTTATATCTATAAAAAATGCAGGTATTAAAGTTCTACCTTCAATTTTTAATGTTGTTATTATGATTGCAGTTTTAAGTGTTGGAAATAGTTCAATTTTTGGATGTAGTAGAACACTTGCAGCTTTAGCAGTTCAAGGTTTAATGCCAGCATCATTTGGTTATATTGATAAAAAAGGTAGACCATTAGTTGGAATTATAATTACAAGTTTAATGGGACTTTTAGCATTTGTTTCAGCATCAGATAAACAAGCAGATGTATTTAATTGGTTATTAGCATTATCTGGTCTTTCATCACTTTTTACATGGGCAACAATTTGTGGATGTCATATTAGATTTAGAGCAGCATTAAAATCTAGAGATCGTGATCCAGAAAAAGAATTAGAATTTTTATCAATGGCAGGAATTTTTGGATCTTGGTTTGGAGTAATTTTAAATATTTTAATTTTAATTGCACAATTTTGGGTAGCATTATTTCCAATTGGACAAGATCCAGATCCAGAAGTTTTTTTTCAAAGTTATTTAGCTTTTCCAGTTGTAATTGCATTTTATATTGGACATAAAATTTGGACTAAAAATTGGAGATTATATATTCCATTAGATGAAATTGATTTAGATACAGGTAGAAGAGATGTTGATATTGAAATTGTAAAAGAAGAAATTGCTCAAGAAAAAGCAGATTTAGCTGCAAAAAGTTTTTTTTTTAGAACTTATCATTTCTGGTGTTAAATTTTTTATTTTATTTTATTTTATTTTATTTTGTTTTGTTTTGTTTTGTTTTTAATTATTTTGCTATATTTAGTATATGATACTTTTATTTCAATTAACTTTTAATTTTTTTTTTAATCAAATTTCTTTACTAATTTATAAAGTCCTTTTAATAATAATAATAATAATAATAATAATAAATTTCAAATTTTTTTAATATTTTTTAAGACTGTTTTATATAATTAAAGTAAGAATAAATTAAAAAGTTTATATTATTTAATATATATTTTTTTTAGTTTCTAGGAAAAGTTTTATAAATGAAATTAAACCAGAACCAAAACCAGAAATATCATAAAATATTGAATTTAAATAATTTATATTAAATAAATCTATTGAATCAAAATAAAAATCAAAAAAACTTTTAAATAATGATAATTTAATTAATTTTAAATTAAATTCTAAAGTTTTTATATCAATTTTTAAAGTTTGATTATCATAGTTATCATAATTAT
>BCKQ01000050.1:0-11819 GCA_001600695.1 Ascoidea asiatica
CAATTTTGTGAAAAAACAGAGAAAAATTTTGCAATGAACTCTTCAAAAAATAATTCTTCGCCTTACAGTTTTTCACTTCTTGATCTTGTTAATAATGACAGATTTTTTGAAAACATAAAGTATTACAAGCTTATTAAAAAGGTTATTTATCAGTTAGAGTCATCAATTAAAACTCCTTTCTCTTCCAGAATTAGTAAAGAGCATAATGTAGGGCCCAAAAATTCAAGGGAAATCATTGGTATTGGAATTTCACTTTTCGAAGAAATAATAACAAAAAACATTAGTTTTCCAATATTAAAGCATTTACAGGATTGTTTGAAGATTATCGATGAAAAATATCTATCGAAAATTTAAAATCCACAATACGGGAGATAATATATTAGTCCAAATTTTTATGAGTGTGTTCTTTTAGGGTATATGATTTTATATTCTCCACTCTCATAAATCGGTAACTTATCATTCTGGTAATTATTTTTCTGGTAATTATTATCGTTTCAAAATTATCGAATTTGGTTGAATGAATATTATACAAGCTCTCTTCAAAGAGCCAATTAAACGTTATTACACAAAAATTAGAATAATGTTGTTTTTAATAATATATGAGTTCTTCAACGCTACTTGCGCAACGTTCTGAATTTTTAATCATGATAACTGAGATTGTCATATTTTTAGTGGCTTGCCAAAATTTTTAGGGACTCTAGTTAATCTTTCTTATTGTTATAGATTTATTTTAACTCGATTCAGGTTGATCGTATTTTTGTTGGCGGTAGAAGTAGCTCAGGTAAGGAATTTTTACTACAATAGTTTGAGCGTAAAGCCACTCTATTTTTATATTTATACTCTCTAAGTGTAAATAACATACTAATTTTAACAACTATCAACATCTGAATAAATAACACTAGCAAATTGTATGTATACATAAAGTAACCAGATCTATATGTAAAATAAAAACTTCTTTACAGTTTTTTAAATAATTTTATTGAATTTTTATAGAAAAAGAGGATAAATAGACTGAAAAGCCTACATAATCTTTAAGTGGGATAGGTAACCATCAAGAAAAAATATCTTAGAAAATATTTCTAAAACAATAAAAAAAAGTTAGAAATCATGTTTTCTACACCCTAAATTATCTAGTTAGTGTCTTTTTGTTTTAGTTAGAAGAGTATGCTAAATTTATCATCTTTCAAGTTAATAACGTAAAAATTTATTATGTTACTTGATTTGCAAGTTATTACACCCATATAAGTTTATATAACATGTGTAGGGTATATTATGCTACATTTCGAAATTATTTAAGCAGATTAATTTTAGTCAAAGCTTTTTCTGACAAAAATGAGTAATTCATCCAAACTTAGTAATTTTAAAATTAATTCACAGACATATATCAGGCATGTTTTTTTTTGAAGCAATCACGATAGCTTTTATAGCGCACTATTTCCAGTTCATATATTATCTTCCAAAGTTAGGTAAGCGTAATCTACTTTTTGTTTTTACTCTAGAGCCAGTAAAAGGGTCTTCTTTGTTTATGGTCGTCAGCTTAGTCAAAGAAACATTTCCAAACTGAAAGCTAAGATCATCCAAATCAGTTTTCGATTTTTCAGGATATTGAATTGAAGTATTCCCAATTCCTAGAGCTCTGTTAATTTTCTCTTGCCAAAATTTTTTAGCTTCATCTAATAGTTCTAAGTTATTGGAAACCTGTGAGCCTGTTGAGGCTCCATTCAAAAGTAGTAGTTCAGCGATCTCAAAAACCGGCTCTTCCCTAGAATCGGAAAAATGTGTGAGTGCATACTCTAAAAGACTTGATTCTATTTCCTTTTCCTTTCCTTTTATGACTAGCATATTAGGATTTGCATTACTAGACAAAGCTCTAAGAATCATATGAACATTATTTGAATGAATACCATAGATTAAATGATTGTTGGCTTTGATATCATGCTCAACATATAAACGTTTTTTATATTTGTTAGTAATAAATGAACTACGTTCTGAAGCTGACGAGTTAAAGGAGATTAGGGACTGCTTATCTCTCAAATTTGCTTCCCAATAAGAGTTCACTGTCGAATTCGACACTGAGTGAAGAAGCTTAACCATCTCTTTTGTAAATATTGATACGTCTAAAGTTAAAGATCGAATTTTCGAAATATGAGAGCCTAAGCTTCTATGAATCCCAGAACAATCTATGCAAACAACAAGTAGAAGATTGATTGATAGCCATTCAACTGATTTTGTCGATCCACAATCACAGCAGTTGTAATTACTTTTATCAATGTTGCGAACCAATGCGAAATAATTGGTTGTAGGCACACTGGGCAAACTCTTTGAGGGTATAACACTTTCATCTTGTAGCTTCTTTGGCAGCTCTAAGCTGGTAGAACCCGCTGGAAATTTTTCATAAGTATTTCTACTAATTTCATTTCCATTCATCCCCATAGAATTAGTCGTACTTGCTTTGACAGCATTGTTTAAACTATCAATCCAAGACATTCTATCTTGTTCACTTGATGCTTGAAATAATCTTCTCAAATTTGTATTTGTCACTACCTCAAAACAAAATCTTCTATCATTGTGGGTTTCAAGGTATCTAATGCAGGCTAATTTTAATTCAATGGGCTGCCCTCTTAAAACCTTCCCTGTTTTCCAATCAGCGTACTCTTTCAAAGTTGTACCTTCTAAAACCATCCAGTGCTTATGCCAGCCAGTTTTTGCTTGTCCACCATAACTCCATAATATCCCCTGTTTATCCACCAAAGAATTTCGTTTTGAAGAGTTACTTTCCTTTAGAAAATCCAAAGCACTTGCAATTTCTTGAAAACTCTGCGCGTTAACAATATTTGTTCTCTTGATATACTGCTGATTTTTTATATTCGACCAAGTTTCCACCAAATCCTGACAATAGTGAATATGCTCAATGCAAACACTAATTGAAGAATTTAGTTGATCTCCTTTTTGTTGAGTGATATCTGGTTTACCAAAACTATAGCTGTTGTTTAAAGCTTTTCGAGTAAAGTAACAAACATTCAACAAAAATTTTCTAAAAAACTCACCATTTTTGATTTCATTCAAATAGTTGAAGTAATCATATCTCACTAACTCAAATTTTTTTTTTTTGCTGAGCAACTTTTCGTCACGTTTAGATAATGCCCCTGAAACGTTCATGAGTATGTCTTTATCATCCTCTATTCTGAGCAGTTTGGTATTAGTAGCATCTGGAGTAGTACTTGAAATTCTCATGAGAGAATCTTTTCCTACATATCGCGAGGTAATTGAACTGCCATCTTTTGAGAGATATTTACTTGCAGAGGAGTAATAGTCTTTACTACTATCAAAATACTGCTTTTTCCGAATAGCAAGGTTTTTGAAATCGCTATTGTAATATAACGATCTTAAAGGTGATAGAAAAAATTTCTTCAATAATGTTATTTCATCTAAATCTTCTTGCATGTTATGCTTTTCAATAGTTATTAGGTTCAAGATAATATCCTCAGCTTTCTGTTTAAATTCATATCCATCAAAAAAAGTTACAAATTCTTTTAGATCTGTTACAAACTCATTTTTACAGGATAAAGAATCAGAGATGGAGCTTTCAAGATTTTCAAGTTTCTTAAGTAATAACTTGACTCTAGGCTTTAAATTCATTGCAAAATCCTCAAGGTCATTGACTGCCTTTCTATAAAAGGGACCATCAACTGAAGGTAGATAGTCTGTTTCTGGCTCTTTTATACTCGAAGAAAGACCATCATCGGAGGCTTTAATGTTAGCCTGTGCTGCGAGAGACTGTTTTGGACTAGTAACTTCTAGCAAACTATTATTCTCCTTGAAATCTGTAGGAGAATTGTTTTCATATTTTTGAACCAAATTTTTTAGCTCAGATTGAGACTCATGTGTTTGAAGTATACTGTCATCTTTGAAAAATCTTTCTGGCTCACACCAAATACCAAAATATACTAGAGGTTTGAATATATCGTCTGTTTTATCCTGATGGAAAATATAATATATATAGGCACCTTCTGATGAATTTGGAAGATTGTATAAAAATGAAAATTTAAGGGTGGTAGAAGAATTATTACTAGACTCATTTCGTTTCTCAACTACCGGAACATTATTAAGGGATGCTGCAATATTATCTCTCTGAACATCCCCTATAATAACAACATTATTATCATCATCATAAATTCCTTCAGATATCTGCAGGATTTCCTTTAATTTTTCAAAAATTTCATCTTTTGATCTTCCCCTAATTAAACAAAGGTTTTTGAAAACAGGAATAGAATCTTCCAACGACTTTACAGAAGACAGCCTTTTGAGAGAATCGTAGTCGTTAGGTTCATTTTGGGAAACCCCCGTTGTGGAATCCTCAACTGATAAACTGGGATCTTTAAAATCTTTGCAAGTATTTTTCAGAGAACTAAAATCTACAGTAGAAGATGTTTGCAGTTTCTTAGTTTCTTCAGTGATACTTTGTTCCAAATTTTCAACGAAATTGAAATCTTCTACCAGTATAGGGGAAGCAGCTAGTGTGGCATCAAGCTCTGCATACTGGGGTTGTGTTTCAAAAACAAAAATTATTTGAGAATGTGAATGAATGTCTAAAAGAAAAGGATATGAAATTTCTGGAAAATGACAGTTTTGAACAAATTTACATGGCGTATTTTGATGCTCCACTCCTTTTTGGCTATAACCTTGGATTCCAATCAGAGTGTCATTGTTTGCAATCTTTATCAAAGAAGGATAATTTGGAGCAGTTTGAGTATCATTCCATTGTGATCCTTTACCACCAGAGCGAATGATTATGTTTCTAATATTAAACTTATTTATATTAGAAAATACTAGTGGTTGACCAAAAGAAATTGAATTCTTTTCTTTACTTGTTACTTGTCCCATGTTTTTTTAGAAAAGATAGTTGATTTAAAAAAAGAAAAAATATATTCGAATTTATATCCATGTTGATAAAGAATTGCATTTACATATTTGTTCAATTGCGAGCTCATATGCCTTGCTTTTTTACTTTAATTCTTAAACAATAATAGTATCACTAAACACATGATTACGTTGCATTAACACAGACGAATGGCGATTGCAGATCTGTGGATCAAAATTTAATTCAAGCTAAATCACGTGGATTGTTTTTTTTTTTTATTTCTAGATTACGTAACATACTCATCACACTTACTTTTTTTGCTAAGCATATTTGCAGTGAATAGTATTAAACCAGAATAAATGCTTTTATCCTAAAAATGCAGGAATAAGTTTGCAGGTAAAAATTTTTAACGGGAAAATCATCAATCAATCTCTGTTTTACTAATAATTTCCCTTTACAAAATCAACTATTTAAAATTCTAGGACTTTTAGCAAAACATTTGCTTCACGTTTACCCTTACAAACGGGATATATTTCACTGACAGTATTAATAGATAAGCACTTTTCAAAATTCTGCTTTGGGGCTGAAATTACTTAGAACCCAAATGCTACAATTACTACACTGTAGAGTCTGATGGCTTTCGGTTTTATAACTATTAGTATAAGTATAAATCTCAAGAATTTGATTACTGAAGTATTAGAAGTTCTTTTGTACGTATTTTTCTTTATCCTTTATATTTTTGTTTTTTAGAAATAAAAAAGACCAGTTCCAGATATAGCTTTTTTTATTATTTCAAGCAGGATGTCCAAAGGTTTACACCCAGTTATAAACAAGAAACCCGCATTTATCATAAAGAATTATAAGATTGCAAAGGCGCCTAAAAGGAAGGTTGAAAGCAAAAGAAAATCCGAGTTGAAGAATACCACCAATGTATTTCAATCTGGTCTTGCGCCAACAATACCTTCACCTTCTTTAGAGTTGTCTACTATGTTGGCAAGTGTTAAAAAAGAAGAGCTTACCGAAAATCTAAAAATCAATGAAGAAAAAAAATTAACAAAGTCTATCAAAAAAATTCCTAAAAAGAGAAGATTAAATGGATTTATGGCCTTTAGATCATATTATTCTAAAAGGATATGTAGCGCCTCCCTTCAAAGAAGGCTATCGTCAAGCTTAAGCAAATTTTGGGAAAAAGAAAAGAATCAATCCTCATGGCAAAAATTGGCAATAATATACAACTCAGAAGTACGTGATATTTCTTTTAATGATTGGTTAAGTTCCATGAATGAAGACATCAATACTTCTGCCAATAGTGGCGATGAAAGGAAAAAAAATGGTACTATAGAAGATATTTTTGATGAAGAGAGTTGTTTTAGCCAGGATTTTACTTTACCTTCTATAGATTTGCAAAATCAATTTCTTTCCAGTTTTCAAATTGATAATTGTGATAATACTTTTCTTTCGAATGCTGGTTTTGATTCTTTCAACTTCTTAGTAGATTTAGAGACTCAAGATCCTTTTTTAAGCTCACTTCTAAATTTTAACACTTCTACATCAGGACTTTAATTACTATTGGTATTATTTTACTATAAATAGAGTTCATATCAGCTATTTAATTTTTCAACATATAATGAATTTTCTAAACTTTTTTTTCTTCAAAATTTTTCTTATTTCTTTCTTAATTAATGGACACTTAATTGTTAATTTTACTTCTCAAGGACACTTTAATATATATTTAATATAAAAAAACCTGTATACTCAAAATGACATTTATATTTTAATTTTTAGTTGTAAATATTAAGTGAAACTCTTTATATTGCTAGTTCGAGAAAGCAAAGATACAGCATAATCTAATCGGTTATAATAAGCAGCATAAGTTTTCAGATAAATAAAAACTTATTTTTCCAAGATACTACGAACGACATCACTGACTTCCGGATTTCGGTCCTTGCGTCTTAAAAATGTTAATACTTGAACAAAAAATAATAAACCAAAAAATTTATTTTTTAGTAACATACCTTCTGTTACAAAGCCTGATAAATAGAATGTTAGAAATGGGTCGTTTAGTTATAATGGTCTAAGCACTGCTGATAATAACAATAATAATAAAAATAATAAAAATAACAAAATTCATATAAATAATGGATATAATAAAATTTATAAGTTATAAAAACATTAAAAATAATACAAAAACAAAAAATTGATGACTTACCAATAACGAATTTGTTTTTCGGATAATTTTGTTCTTTTGATGAGTGAACCTATATCATTCCCAACATAACTATTAGGTAAATGATCCTGATACCTTCATAAAAATGTTAGTAAAAAAGTTTATCAACTAAAAAAAACTGATGCATACTTACCAAGATTCTAATATTTGATTGCTTTCTTTAGAATGACGTTGAACCTTTGAAGATTTAAGAATTGGCCCGGACTTTGGAGTTATAATTTCTTTAAATGTTATTTGACTTTTTTCTGGTTGTTTTACTTTAAAAGTGTTAACACCTTCAAGTTGTGCTCTAGAGACTATTGCAGATGATAAATTGTTTGAAACCATATTGATGTTACCCAAAATTTTAATTATATCTGAGTGAGTGAGCATTTGTTTATTTTTATCATTTGAAATCAAATTTTTAAGCATCTGTATTTGTTAGTTATAAAAGTATCAAAAAGCATTTTTAACAATCAACACACTGAAGTTACATACTTTATTTGCAGAACTCGCTTCTTTTGCAACCATAGCAAAGTCAAATTCATCTGCTGAACAAACGTATCCTAAGCATCTTCCTAATGTATAATATAGTTCTGAAAGCCTTGAAGAACAGGTTAGAACAAAAATCCTTTTATTTTATAAATTAAATCATAGTTAAATTTGAAACATACTCTTTTTTGAATTCCTTTTTCTTTGGATCTTCAACTGGTTGTTGATTCTGGGAAATCAAATTTGAAATATTCATCTTCTTTTTTTATACCTAAAGTCGTTAAATATCAAAGCAATCTTATTCAAGAATAAAGCCAATTCTAAGTATATTTATAAGCATAACTTTTTTGATTAACAAGATGATAAGGAAAAAAAGATAATTTTGAGAGTTTAACAATTCTTGTCACGTGATAATAAAATAATACCATCAACAAATCTCTGCTCTTCAACCCTACCGACTTAACTAACTACTATTTTTTTTAAAATATTCAAGCAAGCCAGATTGTTTCACTTGATTACAATTCACAGAATGAATGTTTCAAATCATAGGATGGTAACATCAAAATAAAACGCTAAGAATAAATCAAATTTTTTTATCTTACTAATTAATAAATATTTATAGATCAATTCAAAGCAAACGAATATAGCTTAGGTTATATGAGTATAATATCTTCTTTGTCCTCTATAACTGCTTTTACCAAAAAAAAGGCTTCTGAAGAAGGCTTGCTCAAATGGAATATTTGGTTCACCCATGTTTTATTTTTCAAAATGTATCAAATAAACTACCAGATATTTAAAGATTTTGTAATGTTCCAAGAAAAAAGTGAAAAAATGTTTGAATGAACTCATGAATATTTCAAAGTATAAGTCTATTACCTTGTTTAAATTCTGCTTAGCATTATTTTACTTACATAAGGTAAACTTTCGAAAATTCAACGGATTATATTTATATCCTATACAAGACAAAAGACCAAGAAATTGATAAGCTATACTCTGTAAATCATTGAAGTTGAAATTTTAAAACTTAAAAACAAATCACTCAAAAAATTGAAAATCGCTTAAATTCCAAACTTTATTTATAGTGATAGCGCATTAGAATTTTGAAGCATTTTCATTTTTTTGGAGATAGCTTTATTTTGTCTCTCAAAACTTCAAACTAATAGATTTTTTTCATTCAATCACTTGAACCCAAACTCAGCCTTACCATTTAAGCAAATTATATTTAGTATAGGTTCACTTATTAAATGACATTCTGTGGAAATTAGCGTAAATTAAACCAGTTAGCCAAATCCTCATTAACTTGTTTATTTCCCAAAGCATTATAGAACCATGAGGAAACTTACAACCAGCAATCTATCTAATAATAAGGCTTTCAACTATAAAAATCAAATACCTTCTAATTCTTCTTGTTTGATGGAGTTAGATAGTTCTACCAAAGGAGATAGTGATTCACAAGCATCTGCCTGTAAAATAAATGGATCCTTCAAAGCTTCCTCTGCTGAAAGCCTCTGATCAACATCCACTTCTAAAATTTGGTCTAAAAAATGTTGTAAAACAATTGAAATTTTGGTGTCAGACTTTAATTTAGGGGTACCAACCGTTGCAATTAAATAGAGAGCACGTAAAGGTGCTTCGTTCAAATAAGGAGGCTCCCCCTCAATCATCTCAATAGTCATTATCCCCAAAGACCAAATATCAACTTTGGGTCCATACTCTTTCATGGTAACAACTTCAGGAGACATCCAATAAGGAGTACCAACTAATGTATTTCTTTTCTGCTTCAATTCATTTATTTGTGCACAAAATCCGAAATCAGTTAATTTTATTTTTCCTTCTAAAGATAATAAAATATTATCTGATTTTATATCCCGATGTATAACCCCGTTTCTATGTAGGAACAGCAATCCATTTAAAGTCTCTCTGCATATGGCTCCTATTTGACCCTCGGATAAAAAACTTTGAGTAACAATATCCGTTAATGATCCCCCTTCCATATATTCCATAACAACCCAAAGAATGCCATTCTGTATATGTGAGTTAATGAAATTAACTATGTTTCTGTGCTTCAAAGTTTTCATAACCAAAATCTCGTTGACAATTAGCTCCTTTTTTGGCTGTGCTTGAAGCCTCATTTTTTTGATAGCAAGAAATTTTCCATCAGTAATTCGACGAGCTGTATAAACAAAGCCAGAAGCGCCTTGCCCGATTTTTTTTAGTTCCGAATAAGCAACTGAAGGATCTTCCGGCGAGCATATATTTTTAAGCTGAGAATATAAAGTCGTTAAGTCTTTTTCATTCTCTTCTTTTCTATTTATTACCTTTGAAACTTTTTGAGATGGATCTTTTTCAAGGTTAGCTTTAGGATTAGTCTTAGGAAAACTTACTTTAGGCAGTTTATCTGAAATGTAGTTTTCTGGTTTTAGCTTACTAGCTGTACTAGAGCCTTCTTCTTCAACAAAATTTGTGGGAACGTCTTTCAGTATTGCATGCTTGTTGACAGTAAACGCATTACTATCAGAGCTTGTCAGGCTTGTTATTGGAGGTTTAGGCGCAGGCCTGCTAGGAAAAAATTGATCAGACTTCCTATTAACATCCATGAAAGTATTTGCATTCTTCAAATTCCTTGTTAATTTCAAGGAGCTATTCTTGAAATGAGAATTCGGGTTTTGGGCTCGAAGATTCAGAGTAAGGAGTACAGCATCTGAGGATTTAGTATGAGGGGCAAAACAATTTTCATTCCTCAAAATTTCGCCGCTTTGTCTTTTATCGAATCTGTAATTTTCTTGTTGAATTGCTAAAAATGATTCACTCTCCTCAGGCCGGTTGGAATATTGATAAAATTTGACAATTTCTTTGATTTCTTTTGGATGAAGCAACTGTTCCTTCCTACTTATGCCACTTTTTGTTAAAACATTTTCCCACTCTATAGGTAGACCCGTAAGTTTTCCAGTTGCAGAATCAACTCCTACATGTGCTACATGTTCATATTTAAAGGGCCTTGATATTTCTCTAATGGATTCATTTGAGTAAGGATCGGAAGAGCTTGACATAAGTGATCCCCTATTAAAGTTTTTGAATGGCTGTTTGTAATTTTTGGATCCAGGATGAGATCTTGATCTCTGACCTTTGGCTTGAGAATCTGAAAATATATCTTCTTTTGCCGAATGAGCACTCTGATTAGAAAAGTTCTTTTTGAGATATTTAGAAGATGTGTCTACCACATTTACATTAGCATTTAAATTGTGCATTAATTTAGACCATGGATATTTAGCCTTGTTATTTATTAATTTATGATTGCCAACTTTATCATAATTGCATTCATCAAGAACTTTGAATACCAATGGATTTGTTGAAAACACTAAGTTCGGTGATGAAATTATATGTCCACCAGAACTTTTAAAATTTTCAGTGTTAGCAGCCATGTGGGACCCATTTAAAGAAGAAATGGATGTACGATTGCGATTATTTTCAATCAGCAGTGACTGATTAGTAGACGTATTTATAATACAATCAGAGGATAAGGAAGAATTGGACAGTGACAATGCTGCTTTAAAATGTATAGGGTCATCTAAGTTCATTTTGAGTATATAATTTTCGAAGTCTAGAACCTTTCTTTGACAAGCTTTCTGATAGAATTTGAAAAAGCTATTTTATAAATGCAGTTGCAATCAAAGTTTCATTATTACTCAAATAAAAAACTTGAGGATTGGTTTTTTCCAGTAAGTACACTGGAAAAAATAGGTGTTGATTTATTAGGTTCAGAAGCTTTTAATTGTTGTTTTCATTGTGATAACAGTCGATATTATATATCACGTGCTCAATTACCTTTCTGTAACCGCCTGCTACGATAGTTGCTGACTTAACGAAAGCTGGTGACCGGGTATTATGCTCAATGTGTCCCGGTGGTATTTTAAATTCTTATTACAAGGAGCTTCACAGTTCTCATGAAAAAAAATCAAAGACTCTTTCAGTAATAAAGCTGACGAAACTCCTTTTATTTATATTTGAGGTAAATATTCTCATTTATATCACAGTAATCCTAGTCTTGCAAAGCCTTTTTTTTTTCCAATGAATGATAATTTTAATAGTAAAAGTATAAAACTTGGTGAGGAAGAAGAATTTCTGGGTAACCAAATTATATCAGATGATGAAATATCATGGATTTTAACAGAAATTTTTGATAAAAGAGATAATTATTTAAATTTAGATTCGAATAATTCTTTAAATGATAATAAACAAAATTCTTTAAAAAATGATATT